>SSSI01003312.1:0-12739 GCA_004796505.1 Oryzaephilus surinamensis | reverse complement strand
TTTAAGAAAAAAAGTCCTATAAAATCTTGTCCAACATCTCTTCGTTTTTGAGATACAGGGTGTTAAAGTTTTATGAAAAAATAAGGGTTGATTTACATATTTTTGGAAATATTAGAGATATGCCTGCTAATATACTGTTTAAAAAATCTTATTTAATAGGAAATTTAATAAGGAAACTTTTGTGCCTCTTGAAATTTTTCGTTCAAATGAGTCGCTTTTGAGAAAAATGCGAAAAACTTAACACGTGACGTCAATAAATCGAATTTCAAAAAACTGGTAATTTATTTTGTCGATTTATTGATGACATGTGTTAGTTTTTCGCATTTTTTTTAAAAACGACTCATTTAAACGAAAAATTTCAAGAGACACAAAAGTTTCCTTATTAAATTTCCTATTAAATACGATTTTTTAAACAGTATATTAACATGCAAAATAAAAAGTTCCCGGGGTGTGATTCCACCCCCACCAATAAAAAATATAGTTGGGGGCGGCCGTTTTCGTTCAAATTTGGTACAAATGTGTGCCTTAATAAATAAAACTCTTCTGTAAAATTTCATTTTAATATCTCTAATATTTTCTGAAATATTTAAGTAAAACCTTATTTTTTCATCAAACTTTAACACCCTGTATCTCAAAAACGAAGAGATTTCGGACAAGATTTTATAGGAGTTTTTTTCTTAAAATGTACTCAGGAATAACCTGTTAAAATATGTCCACGTTATTCTGGAACACCCTGTATATTTTACCTGTGTTATGTGCGAACAGGCGGATGGTAGTAAAGAATTCAATAAAATTGGCGACGGTGGTTGTTGTTGTACTTGTTGTAAATATTTGAGGGCTTGTAGTGCGTACAAATTTTGTTGTAAATTATTTTGGTCCAAATCGTTCATGAACAAATTACGTGCAAATGCATCGTTTAATGACAAATTAGTCTGTGTGGAAAAATACAAGAAAAATTACAATTTTATTCATTTTCTATTGTTTATATTATTCTAATTTTTTACCAAGAGATCATTTAGACTTCCATCTGGACTAGAGATGCCACTCAAGTCAGATTCCGGTGAATTTGAACGAGAATTACCACCCAATAGCGGTGAATCAAGAACGGCCGAACTGTTGCTTCCGCAAGAATCGCTGAAAAACGTGAAAAAATCGACTGTAGAAGCGACAAACTGTGTTCGAAAGCGTTTCCAACCTTATAGACGTGCTCCTGAATGCACGATTCGCAAAAAAGTTGTTGGGCGTCGTTGGGGGTGTTGTGGAAATGTTCCTTTGGAACGTTTTGTTTGTTGGTGATGCAACAGCAGCATAATTTAATGGTTTCGATTGGTATTTTGCATCGTCGAAGTACTATATGAACAAAAAACCCAATAAAAATACCCATTTTACAAATATGAACATGTGCCAACAGGCCATAACAGTAATCAATTGCCCAAAATTGGCAAAAGTCCTAACAGTTAACAGAAAATTTAATATTCTCATTAAATATTTTTGAATCAAGCAACAGTATTGAAAACAAAACAAAAAATAATCGGACAATCGTAAATAAACAGAAAAATTGCTTTTAATCAATTTTCATTCAACAAATTGTTCACCTGATAATTAGGGTTTGGATCGGGGCTGCACAATCCATTATTTGGGGCTCCATATCCGAAATTGAACGGTCCACGTGGCGAATTCAGTCCCAATAAATCAGTTATCGACATTGTCTCACCTGCCATTTTGCGAAAAAAATCACCTTCAATTATCAATACAATTACCACAATCGAATAATTGCAATTTGTTTTGCAAAATTTTTATCTCAAAATACAACGCACTTTTATTACTTCCACACACAAATAATGGCCGAAAAAGTCATAGCACACTGATTTACAATAAAATACACAACACGCATACTTACTTTTTTACAAGAGTTTTTTATTCGAGGAATGTTTTTTTTTTAAGTTTTCAAGTAAAGAATGTTGTACGTTTTATGTAGAATAATATAATAAAAATTCTAATATACAACGCATTATAAAAATTTTAATTACGTAAAATTATGTAATAAAATATTGAAGAACTTTCAAAAAAATTCTATTCCGGCCCTGCATTAATATATATGTCTTTTGTGGCCCATAAACTAATTAGATCATAACTATAACATACTTTGACGCTATTAATCATAATTAACAAATATTATGAAGATTTAAGAAAAGTGTGAATTATTAATTACAACAATTACACACTTTTTTTTATTTTAATTAGAAGTAAGTAGAAATTTTTGTTACCATTTGTGTTGTCTTGTTGTTGGCCGGTAATTAGGTTGTGTTGTTGATCCAATAATGAGTTAATTGAGTGCTTCTGAAGGATGTCTGCAAATAGTGCAGGCCGTTCTGTATCGACCAACGTTGGCGATATCTGAAAACAAGAATCGTTTGACCATAAAGCCATCTCTCGACCGTGTTATTTTTGCAAAACCGCTACACACATGCTTTAAAATTCAAAAACTGTTCATATATGTTCTGTTTTTAATTTAATGTTTATGGTTGGCCACCCAAAACATGTTTAAACTGTTTCTGATACAAAATATGTTAACTACAAATCTTGAAAATTATTACAATCATCAAATTGTTGTCAAAATTTGTTGTAAGGGTTCCAAATTTCCTACGAAACTCAGTCTAATTGGCATCTAATAAGACATCTGATTATAATTTTTAATTAGACGTTATTTTAGACACAGTCTGATTCACTTTTACTTCACCTTACAAAGTTTTGTAGAGAAAAAGTACAATTAAAAATCGAATTATTATTAAAAATTGGAACAATATTACGTAAGAAATGCACTCATACATTGGATGTTGAAATGTTAATAAATAGTAAATTTTCCTTTTTTTACATAAAGAAAATATGTAACAACTTTATAATAATATAATGAAAGTGTTGTTAACAATAAATTAAAAATAGTTGTTGTTTATTTGGTGTAACACCTACAAATTAATAAATATATAGCACACGTGTTCTACAAGTGTAGAATTTTTTTAAATTGGAACCAAAATTTAATTAAATATATGTCCGATTTTGGTATAAGTAAAAGGGCTCATTCTTTCTAATAATTAACATAATATATTAATATTAAACACTTCCTATACGTTGTATTTGGCAATTAAAAAAATGATTTCATAACTCAGAAAAAAATTTACATTCTTTACAAAATCGAGTTTTACGAGATAACAAAGGACACATTTTTTCAAAATAATATCACACTTTCATACCATTTGAAGGGCAGGCATTCCTTAACCAAATCAAATATAATAATTCTACAAAATGTCGTTGTTAAATTTTACATTTAATCACAAACACAATTAATATTTTCAAGTCGCTTCAACACAACTACACCAAAATAAATATAAAACAAATTATTCATTTGAAATTTCTTTTGAGCAAGTTTAGGGAAGGGTGTATGGATATGTTATTGGATGTTGTCGGTTGCAATGCTTGCGCACATCAAATAACACAATTTACAACAACAGACATTTTATTCAAACAAGTTTTTACACATAAAAATTCACTCTCTTGACTCGCTCATATCAACTTCGATGCTCATACTCATGCCTGACGGTTCATTCAAACTGGACGTTGATGTTTCTTTGACCACACTTTGGCTGGCATTGAATTCATAGCTGGGAATCCCATCAGGAGCACCTAACGAACCGAAATCAAAACAAATCGCGATTTTAACAAACTATTCTACGTACCAGGATACGGCGGTTTCTCTTCCGCCAACTGTTCGATCACATAATTCAGCATTGTCGTGCTAAATGTGTCGTCCCGCTTCAGTCCCAAAGCCCTATGGAACCAATCCACCGCCTCATCGGTGTGCCCTTTCAAAACATGCACAAAACCAATCGCTGAATACGTTCTGGCCGATTGTGGTGACAATAAAAGCGCTTGATTATGAAACTCTAATGCTTCGTCAAGTTTTTTTAATTTCCTACACGTGTGGCCCAGATTATTTAACAGTGGTTCCCAACATTGCGGTAAAATGCCCCTTTTTATTGTTGTCAAACGATCTAATGCGGTGCGAAAGTGCATTTCGGCACTTTCGTAACTAAACATTTTCCAAAATTACGCACAAATGTTGGACAAAGTTTCGATTTCTACTTACTCCAAATTCTGGAAGGCAATCACTCCTTTTTCGTGCATAATAAACGGATCATCGGGCGCCACATTGTGTGCCTGTTGAAAGAATTTCTCCGCCAAACGAACATTGTTCGTCAGACCGCACTCCAATCCAATATACAATAATGGTAAATGGCATCCTTTCATTAATTGTGATGCTTTAAAATAAGCGGCCATCGCTTGATCGTGTTCATTTTCAATTGCAAATGAATGGCCGAATGCCAGCCATGCGGGGCCGAATAAACGGTCCAAACATGTCGCTTTCGATAAATACCGTCTGGCGTTGTCGTTTTTACCGGTTATGTAATAATAGCAGCCGACAGCGTACCAAGAAATCGCCAAATTCGGATACAAATCCACCAAATTGTGCGCCAATGTAAATAGTTCTGAAAAACAACTGTTTAAATGCTCTTTTCCAGTTAATTCGACTTACTGTTGCTGTAATTCAGCTCCACTTGACAAGATATATGAATTGGCAAGCAATCATTGTGATACGGATCTTTTTTCAGTATCGATTCTGTTAGAGTAATGCATTGTTGGTAGTCGCAATTGTAATAGAAACGTTCCGCTTGTGCTACATGCAAATCCAAACTGTCTTTAAGCCGCATTAGCAATGCACTCTCAATGTCCGCGTCCATTTGCATTTGTTTGTTGTTTTTTATTAAATTCCTGTCATTGTTTCTGGCCACGTTTGGTGTACACATCGATGTTGGTGTTGTGATAATAATTGGAATCGGTGAATTGAGTTGCGGTGATGGTATTTGCATTATGTCTAAGCCCTTGTGCAGGATTTTCGATTCGTTTTGTTTTGGCACAGTTGGTGTGTGATATTTTTTCAATTTACTTTCGTACAACAATCGTAAAATGTCACCTTCATCCGTTGAACACTGGTCTTGTATTGGGAGCGAATTGACCAGTTCGTGTTCTTCAACTGCTGACAACATGTGGTATTTTATTAGTGAATCGAATGCCTCAAAACAAAATACATCGTAACGTAAAGCTTGTCGATAGCATTCGGCAGCTAGACCACGATTGTCCATCGCTTCCAACACTTTCCCCTTCAACAATAATATCGAAGCAAATGTTTGCTGAAATAAATTTGTAATAACCAACAAATGAAACAAAAAAATCGAATAAAATCCATACATTTTTGGGCGAATCATCAAATAAATGTAATTCCACGTTGTCTGATGTGCACGGAGTTGAAGACACATTATTCCGCTGTGGAAAATTATCGAAATCTATATAATTAATCACTTTTAATGCTTCTTTCAGTTCGTTTGCATCAAATAAACATTTTACTGTTAAATAATTACATAAAATGTACGATTTATCTAAATTTCTTGACTGCAACAAATGGGCAGCACGATGGTATTGTTTTAGTAGGTACATGCAATGTCCCAGCCAGTAAATATCTTTTGGATTTCCAGTTAAAGCTACCACTTTATCGGCCCAAAATAAAGCCGCATTATAAACATGCTGAAAAATTCACAAAATCGTATAATATTTAATAAATTGTTAAAATAAATTATTTTACCAAGTCAATGTAAGTTTGTACTAGCTTTCTGTAAGTTTCTACTGTAGCAATATTTAATGTTTTCATTTTTATTAAATTAATATAATCTTATTTTTTTATTTAAAACTTAAAGTTAAAGAAGAAGAGGAGAATTAAAGTTGGGTTAACATTTTAATTACAGGAAACTGTAATTAAAAATTTTAAAAATAAACATTTCTAAATTAAAAATCGATAATTCTTATCCTATATTCTGAAAGTATAATAAACTCTTAAAAACAAAAATTGTTTATTCTAATTTTCTGTTAACATTATTGAAATTAATACTTATTGAATTTCGCTGTAAAGAAGAAGAAGAAAATATAATTATAACCTATAATATATCGAACATAACAGTTTCAGCTTTCAGTGTTTCTAATGTTGCTTTTTAAAAATTTATTATCGAAAATTCAACGGTTTAAGCCGGAAGTGACCGCCGTTCGCTTCCGATACCATGCAGACAAGGTGGCACGAGGTCCATTAGTTCGCCGTTACGGCTATGAGGACGGTTATCGGCTAAGAGGAATGTTACCTAGAATTAAAGACGCTGAAAAACTGCCCATGCCTACTTACAGAGTGAAAGACAGTTGGAATGAAAAAAGAGCCTTATTCGGCCAAAATGACTACATTGATATACTTGGAAATGAACGACTGCATCCTACAAGAATCCTCTACAATGTGCCCCCATGGTTGAGAGGTGTTGGCGGCAATGAATATCAAGTTTTACTGAGAAAACAGAAAATGCTCGGTCAGACACAATATCCAATAGCCAGACCAACAAAGTGGCACCAATTGGAGAAAAGAATACGATATTTGTATAGATTTTTGAATAGAAAACAAAGAACAGGATACTACTAGTTGTTAAAATAATAGAAATTTATTGAAAAACAGTTACTTTATTAGAAATTCATATAAATAACTTAATTAATTTATACATTTTTATAAATGAGATATCAATAAAGTGTATATACAATAAATTGTATTTAAATTTTGTTTGTTGTTTAATACAAAAAGCCAGCCAATAAGACTCATTCCATTTATTTTTTTATATAAAAAAACAGAAAAGTATTTAAAAATTTGGTTAGCAATCGCACTAAAAAATAAAGAGATTTACACACAATACTTTTCTTTATCAACAATTACAAAGAATTTTTTAACAAACGTTTTACGTATATTTTGTTTTGTTTTTATACCTATAATACTTTTTCACCAACTAACAAACCGGAGATATAGAAATGATTTTCTAAAGGAAAGAGCAGGGGAAGAATTTCTTATAAATGATTTTGTAAAAATGATAATAAAGTTGTTTCATAATGTTTGCTAGCGTCCAAATGCCTTAAAGAATGCCGTTCGTTCGGGTAAATTTGTAATTGATAAGGTTTACCAGCTTTTATCATTAAGTTGATCAATTGACTTGTGTGGTAGAAATGTACATTTTCGTCTATTAAGCCGTGAATTATCAATAAACGGTTCTCCCTAAAAGCAAAACAGTTAATTTTACGTATTTGGGGAAAATATTTTTTAAAGAGACAGTTTTATGCAACCAACAATACGTATATAACATTTCTACTAAAAAACTTAACATCAAAATAAATTTTTATGCAACCAACAATACGTATATAACATTTCTACTAAAAAAACTTGACATCAAAACAAGTGTTTTACTTACTCTTCGGGAAATTTGTTAATATAATTTAGAACGGACCCCTCGTAGTAGCCTTCGGGATTATGTTCTGGTAAGTCCATATACCTTTCCGTATAACCAGTATCATATAAATTCCAATTAGTGACTGGTGCACCGGCTATTGCAATTTTAAATATATCCGGATGATGTATTAAACCCATTAAACTTAAATAGCCACCATACGACCAACCATGTATTGCTATACGATTCAAATCAATGTAACCCAATGTGTCCGACAACCATTTCAACACCTCCACCTGGTCTTTCAATTCCACAGTGCCCATACGTTTTTTTATATAGCTTTCAAACAACAAGCCACGATGTTGGGAGCCGCGCGAATCGATGGCGACAACACAGTAGCCGCGGGCGGCCAACATGTGCATCCTCAACTGGCGCATACCCTTCAAAACCGTACAAAACAATTAATACATCAATACAGACGGCTTCTAAATCCGTTTTACTTTAAAGGTATTCGAAACTAGTTGAACTTCCGGCCCACCATAAACATTTAAAATTGTCGGATATTTTCTACCCGGTTCGAAATTGTGCGGCTTAAACACCATTGCATATAATACGTGTCCTGAATTGATTTCATGAGTATACAATTCCGGACAATAGCAATCATTTACGGCTGGCGTTGATTCCAATAAATAACCGATTAATGTTAATGTGATGCCATCAACTGTCCAGTCTTGGTTGACTATTTGAACGACTTGACAAGCTGGCGGTTTTTGAATGTTGCTGTAAACTGTAACGAACATTGAACAATCCTAGAAAAATAAGTCAATTTTCATTTCAGCGACATTTAAATCAAATACAACAATTTTACTTTATTAAAATCTACTGAATATGAATAGCCTGGTCTGGTTAAAAGTCGCACTTCCCCCGGTCGTCTTAACGAAACAACATATAAATGTTTTTCTAATGGTGTTTCCTTCAAACCGAGAAAATAGACTAATTGTTTCGCAGTATCAACCCACAGATTTTGTCCTAAAACCTCCCAATCGCCACCAGTTAATGCAATTTTCGATATAATTTTCGGTTGCAGAAACACATAATCCATTGGTTCGGTGGTTTCTGTAACACCATTACTGTATGGCATAATTTGGGATGTAATTAAATATAAATGTCGATAGCCAGTGTCTTCGGATGCCCAAATGAATTGGATTTCGTTGTGTTCGTTTGTGGTGGACGGTAAAAAATATAAGAGATCGTGCACGTTCACCCATATGGATGATTCTTGTGAATAAATCACTTGTACAATGGGACTGCTTAGATGAACAGTGGAATTGTCATCGTAAATTGGAAGTACTTCAGTAAAATTGCTTAATGATAACAGAACTAAGTCGAGACGCTGTTGGCGCCGGTCCAAAAGTTGCACCCAAATGCTAAAACACAACATTCGACGAAATTAAACGGAAGAAAATTGATTTAACAATTTTACTAGTCCGAATTTGGCGTCCAGCCCACTCTAACAATGTATTCCATCCACGGAAATAGCATAGATAACGAAAATTGTAGTTCCAACATACAAATATCGACGATTTGGCGATGTTCGTTCACTTTAAACTCAACCATTTTTAAATATGACTTAGAATTTGCACATCCAGCACGCGGAAAACGGAATTCCTCAACTTCACCACTATCCGATTGCGACGATGGGAAGCAAAACACTTTTACATCACCATCATCGACTTCTTCATACAAAATTCGATAAACATCGTCTAGAAAAACAATGAAATTAAATCGAATTTGTAACAAATGAACAGTTTTTTTTGCAAACCAGTGCATTTCGGTTGCCACCAATAGCCTTGATAGCGACAAAACTCTTCTTGCATAACATAAGACGGTACACCAGCACATAATGGATCATCAGCAAGATTCCTGCCACCTTTATGGGCATATGTGAGCCTCACATTACATCCGGATACAGTGTGAGTCACCCAAATGTCATGATTACATACGTATGCTACTAAATCGGGATTCGAAGGACATATTTGACAGCTCAATTTCGCTCCAGACGCTGTCATACGTAATTTCGTTGGAAATAATTGTCCCGACGAGTATCCATTATCGATACATTGAAATAAACTACTTGCAGCCGGAAAAATGATCTTACCAGATTCACTATGAATTTCGTACGTGTTTATTCCCCATGTGGCCAATCGTTTACGTTCCCACAACAGTTGTTCTTCGCGTGAGAATTTATTCGACGATGACAAACTGGGAAAATTCGATTCGATAACGCATTGCCATTGCAATCGAAGACTGGTTGTTGGTTGATTGTTGTTTGGTATGTCGGCGAAGAGTAGTGTTGTTTCCCATCCGTTTTGTGGGGTGCTTAAGAAATAGATTCGAGTACGTCCATCTTGTAATAAACGGAATTGTATCGATGTGGGCACCATAGTTGATAAACTGGACAATTGTCGACGTAAATCGCTTACAACACCCTTTAATTCCGACCATGTTAGTTTCTTCTCACCATTATTATGTTCTACATCCATTTTTGGAATTGATTTACATTTGATATACTTTTTGTTTACGAGTAATTAATTTTAAAAAAAAAACTAGCTAATTAGGATTTTACAACAAAACACTAAAAATAAAATAATAATTTGTCTTACAACATATACAGTAAATAAATATATGTAATTAGTTACATTTTAATATGATAATAGCATTATGTTGGTTGATATTAAATTTGTTTATGTTAATTTTTTACTAAAAATTGGAAAATAATCACAGATTCATAGAAATTTTTGCCTTTTTGACCCAAATTGAAAGTTAACCTCATTTATTTGTCAACTTTCAAAAAATTTTCAGATTTCTTCGAAATACAACTGATACAACAACACTTTTAAGTAATTATTAATTTTGTATAAATGTTTATTAATTTCTAATCACAATACGTATTCTTTGTACTTTATATTTATTCGAGTTACAAGATGTGAGTTTTCAGCAGTTCAAAATTTATTGTTGGCTTTTCGAATATGTTACAACGACTAGTAGGTGTAATGCATCTGGCGGGAAATTTAAAATAAAATAGTTTTTACAAAAATATAAAATCTTTATTTAAATGTTATTAGTATGAGAAACATTAAAAGCAATACAGTTGATGAAAATGTGCCAGTTTTGGCTGCCGACGTTGTTTTTGGTATTTCTTCAGAAGGCAGAATAAACATTGGATCAGCTGGAAATTAATACATGTAATTAAATTGTAATAAAATAAATTCTATTTTTATGTTATACAAATGCATCTCCTTGAACGATAGGGTATATTTCCCAATTTGCATGTACAATTATAACCCAGACAAGCGATTTTCTCTTGACAATCTTCACCACAATAACATTGATGATCGTGTTCGCATATATCGTGTAAATCTTAAAAAATTATGACATTTTGTTTTCAACCAAGACAACTTAATTACACAGCCTCGAAGGCTTTTGAAATGATGGGGGTTAATAATAGTATAGGGCTAAGGCATTAGAAATTAAAATCTACCTCTATTTTTCACACATTGCCCATTGTAAATGTGGTGGAATGCTTTACAAGCACACAAACCTTCTGTACATGTACTTCTTGTGCCCAAAATTTTATGGCACTCGTGTTTCTTTTTTTTCGTACAGGAAATTTTCGGGATGGCAACTGAAAAATATATAAACAAAATGTTTTTAAACTAGTATATCCTAATTAAAGAAATTGTACAAGTGGAAAAAATGCGTAACTAATTAGTTATACTTAAATGAAGAAATAAAAATACAATAAATCCTTTTATATTAATTAAATCAATTAAATCGATTAAAGTGCTTGAACAAAAATGTTTTACATTCATATATAGATTTTTATATAATTGTTGAGTTATTTTCGTGAAGGAATTTCCTTTGGTGGCACATGTTAATTAATTAATTGTCCAAACAATAGACACAAGTAGTAATTCTTGTATAATTATCATTAGTCATTTGTCACATTCAAATAAATATAGCACGCAAGATGGGGAAAAAATGCTTACTTTGTACACAACTATCGTAAAATACTGTAAAATTCTCTTTGCATAAACATTGTCCATTTTTACAAAACGTATCAATTGTTCCACAATCTTCATCACCATCACATGGTCCCCACAAAGCGGAAGCTAAAATTGTACAATTCTTATTGAAAATGAATTTTCGTTTTTGAAATTCGAAATATTACCTGTTACGTAATTTATCATCGTTAAAATGACTAAAAATATAAAAGCAGAGTATTGTATCATTGTTGTAATAATTGTGAATGGAAACTAAATTGTAAACAAGAGTTTATCATCAATCCACATTAATTAATATATAAGGAAGTTCATCTAAAAATGAAAATGTCATTTAATCATTACTAATAAAAATGAATTATTAACGAAATTTCTATATATAAATTAATAATATACCATTTATTTCACTATATATACAGAATGTTCCATAATAATGTTACAAACAATATTTCACAGGGTGATTCCTGACTTAATTTTAAAGAAAAACTTCAATTTTTAGAAAATATTTAATACTCTTATCTCGAAAATAAATTCATTTCGGAAAAGCGTTATTTTGGAACACTCTATACAGGGTGTTCCAGAATAACGTGGACATATTTTAAGGGGTTATTCTTAAGTACATTTTAAGAAAAAAAACTCCTATAAAATCTTGTCCAACATCTCTTCGTTTTTGAGATACAGGGTGTTAAAGTTTTATGAAAAAATAAGGTTTTACTTAAATATTTCAGAAACTATTAGAGATATTAAAATGAAATTTTACAGAAGAGTTTTGTTTCTTAAGGCACACATTTGTACCAAATTTGAACGAAAACGGCCGCCCCCAACTATATTTTTTAATGATGGGGTGGAATCACACCCCCGGAACTTTTTATTTTGCATGTTAATATACTGTTTAAATAATCTTATTTAATAGGAGATTTAATAAGGAAACTTTTGTGTCTCTTGACATTTTTCGTTAAAATGAGTCGTTTTTAAAAAAAATGCGAAAAACTTAACACATGTCATCAATAAATCGACAAAATAAATTACCAGTTTTTTGAAATTCGATTTATTGATGACACGTGTTAAGTTTTTCGCATTTTTTTTAAAAACGACTCATTTAAACGAAAAATTTCAAGAGACACAAAAGTTTCCTTATTAAATTTCCTATTAAATAAGATTTTTTAAACAGTATATTAGCAGGCATATCTCTAATATTTCCAAAAATATTTAAGTAAAACCTTATTTTTTCATAAAACTTTAACACCCTGTATCTCAAAAACGAAGAGATGTTGGACAAGATTTTATAGGACTTTTTTTCTTAAAATGTACTCAGGAATAACC
>SSSI01003307.1:0-27412 GCA_004796505.1 Oryzaephilus surinamensis | reverse complement strand
CGTTTATATAATGTATTGGTTTGATTTCAATTGCAATTAAAATATTTTGAACAATATTATTAACGTCACTTGTTGATATAATGACTAATGCATGTCCAAGTGTACCAAACGATTCAACAAGACCAGTTTTCGATAATGTTATTACATTATTTGTAATAACAATAGATTTTTCTGATAAACTTTCAGTAGATGGTAAAGTATTTAATAAACTGCAGGGGTCGGACATTCAATTGTTGTTTTATTTTTCATCTTTTTTAGTTTCGCCACCGATAATAGGTGTCACAACTTGTATTTAAATTTAAATATTTGTATTTTTTTAAATCCAGTTACATTTTTATTTGTCAAAATTAAAAATTGAAAATAAATTTGAAACATTGAAAATTTACGGAGCGCGAGTGAAATTGTGATTTACTTGTGATTATATGTTGTGTTTTGTGTTTTGTTCATTAATTATATTTCGAACATTAAAAATGCAGTGAAAGAATCATTTAAACATGAACTACTCATGTTTGAATATACTTACATATGTATTTATTTAATATTATGATATTATTGTGTATGTTACAATAAAGAATTTATTTTTTAAACATCTTTTTTATTTATAAAAATCAAAATACTAAATTAAAAATTTAATATATTTTAAACGGTATTATTTTACCGCGGTTTTCAAATAGTTAACAATTAAAAAATTAGATGGCAGTCATTTTTTGTGATTTGCTACAAGTTAATGTTTGCAACTTTACTTAGATGGTTTGAAACTTTAATATTAGTTTTCGCCACCGACGCAAGAGGAGGTGCTAATTTTTTTGTTCGGGATTGACCGTTCTTCCTTGTGTATGTTCGGTGATAAACTGTATGTAAAATTATGAAGTGTATTGTCTAGATTGGTTTTTAATTGTACTTTAGAAAACGGTGCAATTAGTAAATGTTGTAAATTAGGTAAATATTTTGGTTCGACTAAATGAAATGACGGTATTATTTCAATTTCAATTTGTGATGTTAATGTAACTAACGGAATGTATGGTTTGTTTAATATTGAACCAGGAACGGTTACATTTAATATTAAATGAGTTTTTCCCGGTTTTAAAGCAACCAATTCAATCGAAAGTTGATCTTTCGGTTTTAATTCAACACCTAAAAATAAACAAATTCCGTAAAAAATTTCCGTAATAAGTGTGTCATCAATATTTACCAAGTTTGTGAAATATTCCCCGTATTTTTACTAAAGTATTATCCTCAGCGTGCCATAAAAATTGTACGTTCATATCGCTGTCGATGCTACCCAGAGTTATTGGTGAAATATTCGGTAAACCATAACACCAAAACGGAACTATGGCACCAACTTCGAATCTTGTTAATGGAGCTTCAATTTTAATATCAACCAATTCCACTACATGAACTTCTGCACTAACCTAGTCGAATAAGATGTTAATACAAAACTAATTTTAATTAAAAAAGAGCTAAATCTACTTTGGAATATTCTATTGATGCTCCTGTAGTCGGATGTGTTCCAACAGATTTTGCATAAATTTTTGATACACCAATTTTGCGACCTTTAACAATCCCATTATCATTCACATCAACATATTTATTAGTTTCCGTTTCAAATATAATGTTTGTTTCTGATTGTGGTCCACCATGAACTTTTAATTGTAATATTGAACCAATTAAAAGGGTACTATTACTTGGATATAATTTAAGAGGCTCGAAAACTTGAACATTTATTGGTGAACTGCTAATCTCTTTCTGGCCATTGTTAATTAAGAATATTAATTTAGTTTCACCAATTTCATTACCTAAAAACTTATAAGTGAGAAAAAAAAATGGACACATTATTATACAAAATACAAACCTGTTAAAGTAAAATGAATTTCACCATTATCTGACTGTTTTCTATTTGCATTAATCTCTTGTATACTGGCAATATTAAATTTATCAAAAATAGCTTTTATATCGATTAAATTTGTTTGAGTGATTAAATTGTTATTAATGTCGTACAAACGTACAATACATTCAACACTTTTACCAACTTCAACTTTATCAATCATTTCCGTACGAATATATTCAATTGAAATTATATTTATTTGTACATTAATTGCCTCACTAATTAAACATAAATCACGAATTTCAACTATTAATTCACCAGATCTTAATGGAATTATATCTACTTGTCTACGGTTCTCATTATATTTAATTTTCGCTAAATTTTCTATATTTGTTGATATTTCAATAAAACCGGAACCGTGTTTTGTATTTATTGTGCGTTTATTATCGGGATGATTGAAAATTTGTAATTGTTTTGGAGATATTTGCAAATGATTTACGACTAATAATTGCAAAGAAGTCATGATTGACTTACTTCTACCATCATCATTGAGACACATAACACTTAAAATGGCATTTTCTGCATTTTCTTGTATATGAAGTAACTGGTATGACTTGAACGATATATCCACACTCCCAACTGATAAATTCTTTGGAAAAGCATTGTTTCTATTTAATATCTATAAAAATAAAAATTAAAAAACGAAACAACATGAATGATAAATTACTTGTATTCCTTTTTGAGGCTCAACATTCCATTTTAACTTTAAACTGCTTATATTTAGTAATTTGTCATCATTTTCATTCAAAATCAACACTTCAACATGTAAATTCTCATTTCTATGCACCATAATACTACCACTATTTAAATCCATTGGACAATTATCAGGATTAACAATTTGCAATTCAGGTTTCAATAAAATCTGTACCGGTTTCGAACATGTAACATGAGTCAAAACACTATTCGTTTCAATTTTACAATTTTTACAAATTGGCAAATGTACAATCATCAATTTTATATCAGTTTCACCATATTTTTTACATAATACATTCAATACAGTATAATCTTCATCATAATCAAACTTATAGTTATTTGTTTCATCGATAACTTGTACTAAATCCTCATCACTACTAACAACAGTACGTTGAAAATCGTTTGAATGACCAACAAATGGCCGTGGTCCGCCAGTATAAACTAAATTTATTGCACTACCAACAGCTAGCACAACATTTTCTTTCGGTTGTAAAAGACTTAATGGTTTAAATGCATTCAAAGTTACCGAATCTTCAAGATATACGTTATCGTATTCATAATAAACTGTTATTTTACTTAGGCCAGCATCAATAGCCAACAAAGCAATATTACCACAAGATATGCCTATATTTGGTACAATGTCGCTACGATTATAAACAAATTTTTCATTGGATTGTTTTATTTGGAATGGAAATTGTTGGCATTTTGTGAAAGGCATTGATGTACCATTTATATTAATGTATAATGCTATATGTAAGTAAATTGTTTTGCCAATTTCTGTTTCTACTAAATAGTCAACAATTTCTAAACGATTTGGTGGTAGAATTAAAAATCTACTTGAATGTTTATTGTTATGGTTTTGTTGCATCGAAGCTGCTATATAAAATTCACCATTGGTGATTGTATGTACATAACCGGATTGACTAACAACACCTATTGAAGGATCACTTGATGACCAACTAAATTTACCATCACCTCCTTCCGCCGTTAACAGTAAATCGTATCTAATTTTTTAAACGACAAACATTGATAAATAATTTTTGTGTTATTTTATAAATTACCTTGGTTTTAACATTGGATCCCACGGTAAAATGACCAATGATGGATTTACTCTAATAAGTGGATAAATTAATAATTCATGTTTTTCTGTCACTTTATTTTCAAAGTATTCATTGTTATTCAAAGTAGCCATTACAGTTACTGTGCCAACTTTAGCACCATAACCATTTGCCCAACTGCCATTAGATGATTGTGATTTTATTACGAAATAATCTTGATTTACATTCAAATCAATTTTTGCATCATTACCAATATGCAATTTATGACCAGTCCTAAAAAAATTCGCATTGGAGAAAAAACAGTGTTAAAAATAATCTATTATTACTTTGAATAAACTTCCACGTTTATTTGATGATAATCGCCTATTAATATAGCCCAGTTTTTATGCGGTAATATATTTATAACCAAATATTCCGGCATTACAACGTGTACTATTGCTGACGGCAATTTTAATCCTGGATCAGATTCGACAATATTACGATCGTGTAATAAAATTTTCGCTGTTCCTATATTTAATGCTTTTACTTGTTCTTGATTTGTCGTTAATATTGCATCATTATCAGCTTTTAAATAATACTGTGAATCCAATAAAGCCACTTCTTTCATATAACCATTATTCAACTGTAAAAGAGGTCTTTGTATATTCGAGTTTTATTTTTAAATTTTTAACGTACGTAAAATATCTTAAAATTAATCACATCTCCTGGCATCATATAGACTTCAGCTGGACTTAAAAGCAAATTTGCAACCACTATTAGCAGCACTTTACACGGTTGAACGTGTTTATATTCAGGATAAGGTAATTGGACAGAAACAGTCGCCGATCCACTTTTAATTCCTTCAAGCAAAATTTTATAACCTTTCCTTCCATTATCCTCTAAATCAGCAATGGCATGTGGCGTTTCATAGCGTGAATCACGATAAGTAATATAACGTAAAATTATGTCCTGACTTTGACTAGTAGATTGTATATTCCAATCGAATTCAACACCTTCCAAAGTGGAAAATTCGTTTCCTTGATCATCGTAAGCTATTACTTCAAAATTTTCGGGAGCTTGCTCCATGAACAGTTCTCGAGTCGTTGTAGATATGGCAATTGAATGAATTACATCAACGATCACATCAGAACGAAGCATTTGCTTTGTATGTACGTCTTCAGCTAGAATCACAGCCATATTTCGTGCCATTTCTTTGGTAATCGTATTAATGTTCACTCTTGTTGAACATTTATGGACAGGGTCTTCGTTTAATGGTATTATTTCGATTAAATCTTGTCTTGTTGTACTCCTAGAATAAACATTATTTAAATATTGAGTCCATTTAGCAGTTAAGTGTATACCATTCATAACAACCACCCTCGGTGGCTTCCAGAGTGAAATGGCTCGAAAAGTCATTAAAAATAGGTAATAATATACGGGGTTTGTTAAGTTTGTTACACTTTATCGAGGTAGTTATAACAGTCAAAAGAAATAAATATAAAAATGATTTTCGCACTGGAAACATTTTTTTATTACAATAACAACTATTCTATTTTTAACTGTCTTTAACTTTTTTACAAGTATTTTCGAATAATTTAACGCATTATCCAGTTTCTTTGCATTGATATGAATAATTGTTTATAAAAACTATCAAATAACACACAAAATGCGGCTCAACATGAGCTGAACGGCACTCAACGGGTGATATAAAATGGAGGTTAGAAATTTGTTTTCCAGTCTCGCCAATCTAAGTTTCGACTGTGTTAAATTCACTATAAAGCTGCTAATGCAACCATGAATACACTTTTCCCCCTTTTGGTAAATTTACAACATAATCGTGACGTCACAACACGTATGTCTCAGTTGAATAATTTGAAAAGTTTTTTCTTAGAAGAAAAAATCCCAAGGTATTAAAATTATAGCTTAAATTGCTTAAAAATAGATTTTTTAAGCTTTATTTTGATATTACATAGTCACTACTTGATAGACAATCTAATATATCAAATTTTCAAATTAAGTTTTTATACTTTGGTTTCATAATGAACTCATTATGAAACGCTAAAAGAGTTACATAATGAATCAAAAGAGTACTGTTTTTCCTAGCGATATTTTTTTCAAACAAGTTCATAGTTTTTTCATACTCGTCAATTCATTTCTCGTGCTACAAACAATTCTCATGCTAAAATAGCTTCATTATTAAACTTGAAGAATAATAATCTATTATTTGATTAACGATCAAATAAGAAACAAAAGTCGTAATGAATTTTTTTTAAAGATTCCAACGATCGAATAAGAAGCAATAACGAATTTGAATTTTGATCTTACCGTTCTTTTATTGTAATAGATTTCCTATTATAATACAAATTTATTAAACGGTTTTAATTAAGTAAATGGATACTTCGTATTCGCAATAAGTATATGTAATTGCTTAAGGAAAACGCTTATAAATTATTCATTAAAATGGTTTTAGCAAATAGAAATTGATTACTTTAACTTAGACAAACAAGAAATATTACTTCAAATTCAAATTTTCAGCAGGAAATACTTATTCATTCAACATGAACAAGCAAACATTCTTTTTGGTCTTGTTTTTGACTAAATTTACATTAGCTAGAGATTCATTACAGTATTTCACAAAAAAGAAACACGTAAAAAATTATATTATCACTTACTTGGGAAACGAAACAAATTGGATTGAATATAAATACTTTTTTGAACAAGAATCAAACAATAATAAAATTGATATAACTAATGAAACTCTACGAGTAGGTGTATTAATTAGAAAAGGTCACGAATTCGATTGCAGATTACAAACAAATGAAAACGCAACTTCATTAAAAGGCTACAGTTTGGATATAATTAACTGGTTAAAGTAATTCATATTTACATTCATTTATAAACTTATATAAATCAAACTTAGTTTCAGAGATATAGATTTCATTATTCTAAATGCCACAACAACCGCAATAGTACAAGAACCACTTTTGAAGAACGAAATTGACGTAATTGTATGCCATCCAAATTTGGACTTCAATAACAATATCATTAAATTGCATCCAACGTTAGTTGGACGGTACTAAAATATACTTTAATTCAAATTAAATTCTATGAGTTAAAGCTTTTAGGCATTTATTAATTTATATACCATCAAAATTAAACTTACGGAAAGACATATTTATTTTATCATTTCAAGGTAGACTCTGGCTAGTTTTTTTAATAGTGTTAATATTATTAGCTATTTGTTTACGTATTTCTACAACAAAATATTCGGTAATTTATCATAATTATCAACCATGGAGTTGGGTGGAAATTACATTATGGGCAATAGCAGCCGCTTGCCAACAGGGTAACCCAAATTATATATAAAAGAAATGGCAATTTAACTGGCTCTCAGGTTTAAGTTACACTCCATCTGGTTTTGGAAGTTGCTCTATTTTTCTTATGGGCTACATAATGGCTTATCTTTTATATACAGGATTTGCAGCTGCCATTACATCCTTACTTTTACAACATGACGTTTCATATCAATTAAATTTGGCAAATACGAATATGGACAAATTCAAATTGGTTAGCTTTAGAGACTCTAAAAGCTATTTAAACATGCTAGACAAGCAATTTGTAAAATTATTTAAAAAAAACAAAACGCAACTTTATTTTGTTCCTTTTTTTAGAAATACGTATATTATGCCGATAATTTGGATCGACTATTTAATTATTTGAATGAAGACAATACCATTGGTTTTGCGCCAGATTTATTAATCTATCAATATATGTCGCGTATTTCATTCAATACTAGTACAAAATATGTTACAATTGAAACGGGCATAAAGTATAGAAAAAGTTTTTATACATTAGAAAATAGCAACTGGAGAAAAAGTTTTAATCCAAAGTAAAAATCGTTATTTTTTCCATCCTATAATCTGTTTGAATTAAATTTTAGATTATCGAAATTAGAAGAGAATGGAATCCTTTTAAACTTATTAAAACGAAATTTGTATCCAATTGGAAATAAATTGAATACAATTTCAGGTTATTCAAGTGCTGGCAAAGAGCATGTTGGTTCGGCAATTTTAATTTTATGTGCTGGTGTTTTGTTTTCCATTATATTTCTTTGTGCTGAATTTTTGTGGTCATTTTATAAAAAACATCGTTCAAGTTTAGGTCTATAATAGTGAAAAATGATTTTATATAAAAATGTAGCTTGTTTATTAGAAACAAAATATGTATAGTAAAATGCAAAAACAAGAAAAAGCACGTAACATATTGAAAATATTTTGTAAATAATATAATAAATTTATAGCCACGGATAATTTACACAAACCAAAAACAATAATTCAATCATAATTATGAGATCAAATCAATTTAATCAAAAATTTACACACTTATTTGGTTAATTTTCAGGCAATTTTTTTCTTTTAAGACCAGTCTCCAGGTAAGTATTACAAAATTCAACTTATATTATATTTATTAAACCTTAAAAAACATATAAAGACATATTTATATAGTACTTATTTGTGCAAATTTTTGATTTTGATGAACGGGCCTTATTTAATTATTTCTAAACTAAAACACAGATTGCTTTCAATTCGTTCTACACACTGTACTAACGTTTTTTTGTTATACAACTTACTTAACGGAATGATTTTTGTTAAGAATATCACTCAATGCCATGAGCAAATATCATCACCAAACCAGGTTCGACCATCATTTCTTCACCCATATGTGCATTGTCACAATAAAGCACCAAAACAGCCTGCTTTCCTGGCACTCTTTTGCACACATAATTTTCATATTGCCTACGATTATTTTGACGCGTTTCTAATGAACACAAACCTGGTGGCCATCGTCGTTCATGACAATTTTCCATTAAATCATCTAAGATATGTGGTGGACAGCCCATTTCCGTTAATGTTCTTTTAATCAGTCGCTAAACAACACAAACATTTTACTATAAAGAAATCCACTTTTCCTTTGAATTATTATTATTATTTACACGTTAGTTTACCTGTAGAACTTCATCGGGTGTTGATATCATTCCACCCCATCTTGTCACCCTAGCTCTCTGCAATGAATTGCTCCAACGTAGCACCTCATCTCGTTCCATAGCATCTGCTATCGCCCTTATCGATGGATTTGAGCCCCTCATAGCACGCATAAACTCATTAAATAATTGCATTTCACGTCTTTGTTCCGATATTATATATCTTTGCTCGTTTAATTCTTGTTGGAATTCATTAATTTTCTTTTGTTGCGATTGTATCAGTGCTCGTAGTTCTTTAATGCAATTGTGATCTTTTAATTCATCTTTGGGTATAACTAGGCCACAACCTTGTTCGCAAAGTAGCGGCCGTTTTGGATTATGTTCACATTCTTCTAAATGTGCATCTAATGAATCTAATTTTAATATTCTTGTACAGCCATATTGAGCGTAATCACATGTTATACACAGTCTGGATAATAAGTTTCTTAATATTCTTGGTACTTGGCGTAATTGTGCGGATGTAACATTTTGTCTGTCAACAGGACAAGTTGGTTGTCTGGTTATCCATTCAGTTATACACGCTTTACAGAATGCATGCTCACAAACAGGAGCCTAGAAAAAGGTCATTTTTGTTTACATGGTAAATTGTTGAATGTTTATAACAAATTAACCTGTAGTGGATCTTGTAAAACGCCCGAACATATGGGGCACAATAGTTCTTCATCCACATCTCCTTGAAATCTGGTCAATTCAAACCCCATTGTTAATTATACCATCACAATTTATCACAATTAGTTTTTGTTTTATTCATAAATGTTTAATTAAAATAGGTAAATTGTTAAAATACAATTAATTTGACTGCCTTGACAGGTTTTCCTTATTAGCACTTGAAGTTGTTTGCATATGAATTAAAAAAAAATCGGGACTGTGTTTATCTCTTTTTAGTTTGTCAGATAAAAGAAGAAACAAAATTTATTTCGCAATAAAATCTACTCTGGATCAGAAAGGATTGTATAAGTGGAAAGCGGCTGTCCTGTTGTAGAAACTTGTAGAATTTGTAGAAGAAACTGAACTGAAAACTGAAATTATTAAAACGAAGACAAATTTAAAAGCCCAAAAGAATAAAATCTCTCAAGTACGAGTAGTAGCAGTAAGTACTATTGTACTATTTACAAAAATAAAAAAGTAATCGAACATTTAAACAAATAAATTTATTTAAAATGGCGTCACCAACCAATACAAAACATTATGCGCATGCTTCACTTTGATAAAAGATTCAAATTTATGGCGGTTGAATAAAACAAAATAATTCAACAGGAATTTAATTATTTTATGTATAAAACGCAACACAGTTACATATTTTATTACCTTTTACATATTTATACATTTGCTAAATTAACTGTAAAAAAGTTGTGAAACCACCAAATTTATCAAAAAAATGTAATCCAATATTTTTTTTCGAGTAAATTGATTTGATGTTTTGACAACATTTTTATTTTCCATTCGAGTAGATATACGTTATAAAAATAATATTATATCAAAATAATCATTTAAAAACAAATATGTACTTATACAATACATATACCTAGGTGAGACTTTTATGAAACATAATTTGAATTATCCTTTATCCACGTTTCATAAGCAGCTATTCTGGTAAAGCCAATAGGAAGAGGAAGTCCTAGTTCATTAACATTATGTAAATTGGATGCCACTATTAAAATACCTATTAGTACACCATTCCGAGTTAGAGGAGAACCAAAGTCACCCTATAAGTGTTACATGGAATAATTTTTAAAAAAAGGAGTAACAAAACTCAGTAATATACCATGTGTAAAATTCCTTTATTCTTGGTTCTACCACAAAAGAAATTGTCGAAATTGAACAGTTCGTCACAGAGTGAATCTTTAAATATTTCCACATTAATTTTTTGCAGTCTTCCTGGTATTTCGCCGTTAGATGTGTTTCCAAATCCTACTAATGTTATATCTTTTAAACCAGCATATATATTATATACAAGATCTTCCTCTGTTGCTAAAACAACAGGTTTCCAAGTATCTGCCGGAATTTCATGTTTTAGCTGAAAAATATTTAGATCAGCAGTCCTTCACGTCCATTATTTATTATCTTTTTTCGTACTTTTACTATTGCGATGTCAATTCCCATCATATAATATTGATGATAATCTGGATGGCATATAACGCGTTCCAGTTTAACAGGTTTTGTTGAAAAATATTGTATTGAATAGTTACCAAAATCGTCTTCACTAAAAAATTGAATAATATCATTGTTGAAATGTTTATTTTTCATAATTTACTCATCGCAAATACATTGACCGGCTGTTAAAATAAAAGTTGAGCTTAAAATCGATCCACCGCAAAAGTGTTTTTCATTTTTTCTTAATGACACCTTATTTTTTTCAAAAATGTATAAGTAAATGTTTTTAAAATTTAAATCAAAATCTTAACTTACAACAAAAGGGAATTCTTTTATGTCGTCATCGTAATTTGTTCTCAATTCTATAAAGATTTTCCTAAGTTAAAAAATGAATTTTAAAAAATTTGGATTTACCTTCTGCTTTAGCAAAAGTACAGATCTGAGTAATTAATATTAAGCACAGTAATATTTCCATGTTGTATAATTATTTATCAGTAACATAAACGACACATAAAGGAATTTCAGTAATAAATTTAATATAAATATGATAACAGTTTTCATATTATAGGAAATAAGATAAATTTCGATATAAGCATTCAATTAACAAAACAGCACGATTTAAATATTATTTATTTTGTTCTAGTTAGTACATATTTTGTTGTATCCATTCTAAATAGTAAGAAGTGTTTGTATAACCACTAGGATTATGTGCGTCAGCATATCCACATTTTCTACTAACAAACGATGAAATTCCCAATAGGACGTTGCTTACAATCAAAGGTCCTCCAGAATCACCCTAAAATTGCACATTAACAAACCACATTTCCAACAACAGAATAATTTACCTACAAAACAATTACCACCACCTTCTTCATAACTTCCAATACATATAAGATGTTCATCAAAGAATAGACGTTGGCACAATTCTTCATCGAATATTTCAATAAATAATTTTTGTAATCTTCTAGATGGTGAACCTTTTTGTGTTTTTCTTCCCCAACCAGCTACCATGCCATGATGGAAAAGACGGTGCACACCGTTTGGTGATGGCAGATCAATTGGTCTCCAACGTCCTTTTGGAATATTGTGTTTTAACTTAAATATTTTTCATCTAATTGATATTTTTCGACAGCCTTAAAAATAACAAAACTTACTTTTATAATTGCAATATCATTGATTGCGGAATTTTTTGATACATTATAATGTTGATGACATGTTATGTTTGCCACTTGAACAGTTTTTTTTGAATATATTGAAATGAATGTTGAATCGTATTGGATACTATAAGCTGCCGGTAGTCGTTTCGAATGTGTTGTTTTGGAACAAACGCAATGGGCTGCAGTTAAAACAAATCTAGGGCTTATAATGGCTGCACCACATACATGATAATTATATCTTCTTAACGATACCTTCATGAAAAGACAAAATATTAGTTTAAATTTAACTAAGGGATGTTTATACTTGCAATATATGGAAAATCTTCTATTTTAGCATCGTTACCGTTCACAATTCTTTCAAATTCTACACAGATGAATTGTTTTTATAAATATTGTTAACATGGTTATAATTTTATACCTTGTCTAGTGTCACAAAATAATAAAACTATTAAAAGAAATATAAAACAATTCCACATTTCAAAAAATATAACTTTATTTCACATAGAAAGTAAAATTGAACTTCTCATACGAAACAATTAAACGAAAATATTTTTTAATTTATCAAATAGTTTGTTTTTTAATAGGCATTTTAATAAGTATATATGAAATTCTTGGAGCCATTTACGAGTATAATATGTAATTTTGATAATCTAGCTGCAAATAAACTAAATTTGTAACATTGCTTATCCATTCAGAAAATGAAGACAGTCTAGTGTATCCACTAGGTTCGTAGCTAGTGGAAGCACCGCAATCATTAATTATAAACGATATAATACCAACTTGTACGTCATTTACCATTAAAGGTCCTCCGGAGTCGCCCTTAAAAAATACATTAAAAAGGTATACATTTCAATTAAAGTACTTACATAACAATGACTTCCATAACCATCAGTTAAAGTGCAAATAATATCCTCATCACCGTAAGTGTTTTTGCAAATATCATCATCATATAATATAACTTTTAATTTTCGAAGTCTGTGCTTATTTAAACTTTCTTCCTATAAAATTTTTAAGATAAAATCAAAGAATGAAACTTCGAAATTAAATTAATTCACTCTGAAAGGTACTGTTGTTCCCCAGCCTAGAAGGTATGCATTTTCAACAGGAGTGGAAAAATGTGTTTTTTCAAGTTCTAAAGTCACAGGTAACCAATTTCCTTTTGGAAGGCCGTCGTTTATCTGAAAAGACATTTTAAATCGCTCTTCAATTCATAATATAAATTTATATAGCTACACCATAAGTATTGCGATATCGTGAACTTTGTAAGAAACTGGACAAAATACTCGATCCACCATAACAGAATTGTTCCAATCATTTGTTATAATCGTAGTATCGTACTGTATTGAAAATAGCACTATTTCCGGTACATCCCTTCAAATTTCAGAATAATAATGATTTTTTGATTAATTTTTTATAGATAAATATCTACTTGAAGCACACACAATGGGAAGCAGTTAAAACAAAATTTTTGTTAATTATTGTTCCACCACAATTGTGTTCTGTATGATGTCTTACTGACACCTTAAACAGTCATATTAATAAATATAGCACTTTTTGTACAGTAAACATTTACCATAAAAGGATAGTCTCGTATGGAAACATCTTCACCATTAATAATTCGTTCAAATTCTAAAATAAATCGTCAAACAATCAACTATTAATTGGAAAAATTGAAAAATTTACTTGCAGCATTTCCACAAAAAATTTGTATAGCTAGAATTAATAAAAAATCCAACATTTTTAGAAATTAGATTGAAAAATAAAATAATATTTTGTATTTAATAAAATACAGGATGGAACAGTTTTATCTTGTTACAGGATGTTATAAATAAATTATCTATATTTAAAAAAATAACATTTTTGTGTCTTTTTTATCATTATAATAGGTATAGATAAACATTTGTAAGTAAACGCCAATAATTGATAAATTTTTTAATGCATTTTACACCAACATATTCAATTCAATAATAAATTTGTTAATTTATTCAAAAAAATTGCTATTTTGTTGTATCCACTCATAAAAATGCGAAATCTTTGAGTAAACAATAATTCTTGAATTTTCAATACTTTCACAATTATTTGGATGTTCTTCAGAAATAATACCAGCTTGTTGAGTGCCTATCAATAAAGGACCACCATCATCAGTCTAAAACAATTAATAACTGCATATTTCAGTAATTTGAGGAAAAACTGCTATGTTACCCCACAAGCTCCTGAATATCTATTACTATCAGGGGCACCTGAACAATAGGCACCATTAAAAATTCTTAATTTTAAAAAACATTGCACATTGGTTAACACTTGAACGTCCAACTTTTGGAGTTGTTCTGATGGTTCATCATGAAATTCCTGTAATTTTATTTAAATTTAACGTTGTCACAATTGTGTGTGCAATATTTAATATTTGATTAACTGAATTTTGACCCCATCCTGCAATACGTCCGTCATGAGCGAAAAATAACGTAAAAAGACTTCTGTCTAGTAATTCTACTGGTTTCCATTTTCCTGGAGGCAAATCATTTTCCAACTAAAAAACTCATTTAATTACATTTCAGATGTACATAATGAAAGTGTTTTATTGAAATTACTCTTAAAATCGCAGCATCGTAAGCTGCGGTGTTTGAATAAAAATTCGGATGACAAATTCTTTCTATAGATGGTATAACATTATCCAAGTTTTGTGAAATATATGTTGTAGCATATTGTATGGTAAATACATCGTCTTTGCTGTAACGGAAATATATTGAGATATTGAAAAATGAAAACATTTAATAGTTGGTAATTTTTATCTACTGGTAACAAACGCAATGGGCTGCAGTGAGAATAAATCTTGCATTTAATATAGTACCGGAACAGACGTGTGTGTCTTGATTTCGCACAGACACCTTCAATAAAAAATGTGAATAGTTTGGAAGATATAACTTTACCATTATAACTTACTAAGAAAGGAAATTCTTCTATATAGCCATCCTGTCCGTGAAGAACTAAAAAATAAATTTAAAAAAAAATTCTGAGTTAATTATTTATAAATTACTGCTAAAACTTTTTTCTATTAATTGTATTAATAGAAAAATTAAAAACAACGGCATTGTAATAAAAAACTAATATGTTATCCTTAAAAATTATTAATATAGTGGGTTAAAAAATGTTTTTATCATTTTTACTAATCTGTTTTCAATTCTATACCTATATCTATTTGCAATATGTATCAATATTGCAAATGTGTTGTATACTAAAAAAAATGCATGGATATTATATTTAAATGAACTAATTATTGCATTACACTTCATTGCAATGAAGTCTGTTACTTTATAAGTTTATGTAAAGTTTTAGAATATTCAGAAACTTAAAAGAATATATGTAACTTTTGTATCAGGTAAGATTATAAGAACAATAATGAAAATAAAACAATTTAATTAAAATAACAAAAACATTTTATTTATTTAAATTAAAATACTCGTACACATAAATTAAACCTAAAATAAACTTAAAACTATTAGTTTATGTACATTGAAAATTTATACAAAGGTTTTTAATTAAGCATGGTATGTCTATCATAAATATTACGTCGTTGTTCTTTCACTTGCCTCTTCCACTTATCTTGTTGATGTCCGACGCGATTTAGTACATTTCCTCTAACACTCAAATTATGAGACATTGGCCCAGGTGTTGAATCATCCTATTAAAATAAATATTATATTAATTGTAAATAGAAGAAAGTAACTAGCTTACATCTTCATTTGTATGTTCTTGGTAGCTGCCTTTCATACGTTTATTAAGCAACGGGTCCAATATTATAAGAAAAGCCATATAAATAACTAAGGTCGATATAACACATATAACAATAATTACAACAACTCGAATTATTGTTGTATTACGATTCTCGTATTTACATTCACACCTTGGACAAAATTCTTGTTCTTTGCCAGCAATTTCTTTACCAATTTTTGGTAATACCATCATATCACAAGTACTAAAAAATATTCCGAAGTACAAGAATATGTTAATATTATTATTTACTACCATTCTAGGGGTGGTACATTTGCAATGTACATAATTCGTGTTGTATGAGATGCATTTGTACCATTTGTAACAGATGATAAACTCGGACAAATACATTTACATCTTTTGTCTTCATATTGACCCTAAACAAAGAAAACTTAAGATATTGACTTCTCTATGTGTAAAAGATAAATAATTACTCGTATGCAAGTTATATTAGCACAAATAAACAGGACTCCAATAAGAACCTTCATTTTTACAAAATATAAATACAAATGACGTCTAGTTAGTTTTATAGGTTATAATTTCTACAGAGTACTACTTTTTAACTTATTACCAGTTATGACAAAAACTTTCAAAAATTATACAATTCATGTCTAAAAATGAACAAATTCAAATTTCTTATTAGTTATCTTGCAATTTCAATCAACATTCATATTCATAATAACTTTTTTCGAGTGTTTTTTAAAATTACAAGGGAAGTGACGTAATATTCAGAGCAGTGCCATCTTACATAAAATAACGAAACAAAACTCAAATCAAATATTTTGTCAGTTGGTTCCGTTCGGTTTCGTTGGTTTGTTTAGATAATTTAATAGTCGTTACGAACGTTATTAACGATTTAATTTGAAATTATATGTCATAGCTTTTTCTTAATATAAGTGTTTTATTGGTAATTATATACTGTAAATAATGAATAACCAGGCCAAAAATACAGTGCCAAAATCGACGAAAATGAGAAAGCTACCAGAAATAAAACAAACAAAAACAAGTTTGTTAAGACTTTTAAAAACGAATCCCTTATTGGAAACTGAAGTCATGAATAAAACCATACAAAATAAATCTAAACAAGCTGAAAAATTAACACAAAATATACCTCGAAAAGATATTTCAAAGGTATGTGAAAATAAAATGTCAAAGCAAGTTTCAAAGGTACCTCAAAATAAAGACTCTAAAGAAAATTCAAAATTATGTGAACGTAAAGAATTAAAATCTATTCTGAAAACGACTGAAAAAAAACCACAGCAGAGAAGACGTTCATTATCTGCTCAACATTTTGAAAGCAAGAAAGGGATTCAATTCAATAAAAGAGTGTCCAAGTTAAATCGCGTACAGTCAATTGATAATATTACCATTTCTCCTGTACAAGAAGAAAGAGCATCAACCAGAAAGTCTGTCTTTGAGTATAAATACGCAAATGATATGGACAATTTGAAACAGGGGCTTAATAACTGGTTAAAAAAAAGAGGAAAGTCCTTAATATCATATCCTCATTTGAAATGTTTCAATATAAAGTGCGACAACGAGATAATTAACGAAGAAAATAAAGAAAACATTGAAGTATTATGCGAAAAATCAGAGAGTTACGAGAACCTTTCAATCAAACCGATTAAAGGATCAACAGTTAATGAGAATTTGGAAAATGTGGCGTCTTCTGCACTGGAGGACATAAATAAATTAGTGCACGAGGTAATAAAAAAAAACTAACAAGTCATTGTAAGTGCATTTATCCATTTCCTGAATTATTTAGGGCTATGTCAGCGATCAATGTGAAAAATGGCTAAATTTGATCCAAAATAAATTCGAAAACGTTGTAAATCAAGCCAGCTATTGGGAATGTAGAGCTTCAATTGAACAAGCACGCGGAAATTTTGCACAAGCCGTAGATTGTTATGAAAATGCAATTGTACAAGGTGCAGAAGTAGAAAACATTTCAGAATCATTAGATGATTTATTAAAAAAATTCAGTTTATTTAATATAAGCCCAAGACCGGAAAATGATAATAAAGAAAGAACCAGAATTGTTCGAGAAGCTAAAAATATATTTAAATCATCTATTATACAGTTTGCAATACAAAAAAAGAAGTCGATTAAGAGGTAAATTAACATTACATTTAAAAAATTTCCTATTATTTTTTTTTCAAATTTCAGTGAATGCGCTAGTCTAGATGTTAATCCTAAATTTATAGCAACTCCCATTAGAAGAAGCACTAGATTAAGTCGAAGTGCTTACACATCCACACCTGGACTTTTAGTTTGTTCATCTTTACGAGATTTAAGTCCTGATTTTCAAAAGAATTTAGATTTCCAAAAAAATAATGCTTTATTATAAACAAAATACTTTTACTTTTATGATTTTATTAAAACGATTTCATTTTTATATATGAAATTTTAAATAAACATTTTTTTTATATTTTCAAAATGTATTTGAATTGTATTTAATATTTAAATTACTCGTATGAGCTAAATTAAATGAAAAACTCCATATTAACATGTAAACTAAAGCAAATATCTATGGAAGATTTGCTTGTTTTAATCTTAACATCTAAGTTTTTAACAGTAATATTATGACAAACTAAGAATATCAAAAATAAACAAACAGTGAATGTTACTCTAAGATTTAACTGCGGAAGGTAGTGTATCCGTAAGGACTTAATGCTACGGTTATGTTTACCTTATCATTATACGCAGCAACGTCAAAAATAATCTACAAAATAAGAATATTACTCACAAATACTTAATAAATTATATTTGCGAATACGTACTTCAATAAATGGGAACAAATAATTTAGTTTCTTGGCATCAAAATAACGGTCTACATCGTAATGTAATTTATAACGGCCAGTAGAAAAGTCTTGTTGTTCAACAAAATTTGCAAATCGTCCTTGATTATTTGTAATGCCTTCATTAATGTAAGTCCAACGGCCTTCTATTAACTTGTACAAACTAACTTGGAGGCCAGTAATATGCATTCCTCTTGTGGAATCCACAACATTGGTAGAAATTGGAGTACGTTCGTTATCAACAGGCACATCGGATCTCTGCATAAACCCGAAGAAAATTATTACATTTCTAACCAATTTTTTGATTTTGTTACCTTTTGAAATGTATTTGGTAAAATAGCACCGCCATCGTCTCCATCTTCATCTTCTTCCGGTTCGTGTTCCTCTTCATTCTCATTTTCACCTTCGCCCATTTCCAAGCCTTCGCCGTACACCACTTCACCGTCCTCGTCGTCTTCGCCGTCTAAGTCCGCTTGACTGGCATTTTTTATGATGATATTTTGCGTGTTTTGATCCACCAACACTTGGTTCTTATTCTATAATAAAAACTATTTTTATCGCCTTACAGTTGCATAATTCATAATCTTATTTTACCTTCCGTCTGTTATGCATTTGTGCAGCCTTTTGATGTCGAATTGTGCACGTATGTTTCAATAAACTCAATCTGTGAGCGTGTAACGTTTTTTGACAATATGTGCAATAGGCTCTAGTTGGTGATCCTTCGACGCCTCTCAACCAGCCTGATTAAGAATTAACAATTTCAATAACAATAATGTATGTACAAGCAAATAAAAATGAAACCTTTAAAGTCGGGCATCATTTCCCATGCCGGCCGATATGTTTGTTTGTAGTATTTTCCTCTGACGATATTTGAACGTGATGGAGATGAAATATCCTCAGTTGTATAAGCTTGTACTAATTGTACAGGAATTACATTAACTTCGCAAGTTTGGGAATCTTCTTCGTCGACAATTTGGTCGACTTGCTGGTCTTCAGTTTCCATTTCACCCGCCAATACGAAATATTACCAAAAAAAATTAAAAATATAACTAAAACCAACACGAATATGGCGTCAACTTAGCGTCACTTGGGGTTTTATGATTTCTTCAACATCATCACCAGAATAAGACAACTACTGCCACCGGATATCGACGGTAAAAATGGAAAATAACTATTTCCGTTTTAATACAATTTCCAAAAATATTTAATAATTTAACCAAATAAACACATTTTTCAAATTAAAATAATTCCTGTGTTGAAATTATTAATTTTCCATAAATAAAATGATTTAAAATATTCCAGTTTTTTTTTGTTTGTCTGTCAAAAATCTGTAAAACTGTCAAACTGTCATGCATTGAGTGTAATTCAAATTATTTTTATTTTCTTAAAAATTTTCGTAAAATGAAACTGTTAACACATAATATGTTAACATCGAAGTGTATAAAAGGGGTAACAGTAGGTTATCCTTTAGGAATAAACGTACATTATTGAGACACCACCAAGTCAACATCTTTAATTAATCATCTTTCCAGGCACTGGATGTGCGAGTTTCAGAAGTTGATTTTAATCCTGAATTTATATTAAAAATAATTCCAAAAGTCGATTGGACAGTACTGTATAATGCTGCAGAAAGTATTGGTCAGTTGGATGGAATTGGCCTGCCAAAAGACATAGTGGAAAATTTCGAAAACGATAATGAATTTTTAAAAAAAGCACATCACGTTTTATTAGAAATTGATATTTTAAATGGTGAATTAGTATGTCCAGAAACAGGAAGATTATTTCCTATTGTTAACGGCATTCCAAACATGATACTTAACGAAGATGAAATTTAAATATACATACTGTATATTGTCCTGTTTTTAAGATATAAATAAAACAATTATAGAAATATAAGATTTGTTCGTTTATTAAAGAAAGTGTTTTACAATAAACATTGATTTTGAATTTGTTTAGTACATACATGTACATACTACAAAAATATATTTATATTTTAAACGTATGCAAGTTAGTGATAAAGTAAGAAACACATTTATGGGCGGCTTAATTCATAAATCCACAGCTTTTTTTGGGACACTAGCACATGAAAAGACATACAAAAACAGCTTTTTTTTGTGTAAAAGCAAGTTGCACTATAATTAGTTGATAAAATTGCCTAATTAGGCCAAAATTTTATAAAAAATATTCGGAGTTATCGGATTTTTAATTGATTTCGAAAATAAAACAGGTACTTTTTACTATTGATATGTTTAGAATGTGAATATGCATATGTATTTATATCCACATTCTACATTGTTCTGGAAAAATTTACAAAATATTACAACTTTTATGCTATTTTCCACGAGATTCTCCAACAAGAACGACTTTTAATTGGGAAAATATACTGCCTTTTGCTAGACCATATTTAGGTCCTTTCCTTAATTCCGCATTTGGACCACATGCTTTATAATTTCTGTTTGATAATAAAGACGCATTTGGACCTTTTGCCAATCCTTGGGTACCTTTGCAAAATTTCGTATTTGGACCCTGCCACTTCACATATTCTTCTCTAATGTAGAAAAATTAATAACGTTTTATTGAATTTCAAGAGTTTACTTACAATAATAAAGAATCGTTTGCTCCATTTTTTAGTTTTGCATTCGGTCCTTTCGTGTTCGATAAGTTTAAAGATTTGTACTCGGAAAAATTGCCATCTACAACTCTTAAAAATTCCTTAAATTAACAAAAGAAGATAGAAAATGTTATTTAAACTAACCGACTGAACGGGGACTTATCTCTATCGTTTTTCTCATTTTTCATCATTGATTTCAGTGATTGTCTACTTTGTGAAACTGGTAAGACAATTGGTACACTTAGAACAGAATCAACTTGTTCAACGGTTTCTTCCCTAAACAATTAAATCGAAAATTAGCATTGTAACAGTAATTTTTTACTAAAAAACTACATTATGTTATTTTCCTTATTTGAATTATTCGATTGATTATCTTCTTGTACCATAATTTGCAGAATTTGATTTGCTCTATTTTCATCAAAATCAACGCTCTCCAAAGCAATTGTAATTAAATGATTTGCTACTTCTTTGTACTGTTGTTGGAGTTTTTCTTTCACTAAAATCAATTCAAATGCAATCACAATTTATACCGCGTCTGCAAAATAAAATTACTTTTAATTTTGTCTTCTGGTGTTATGATTTTCTTTTGGGGTGTAACTGGTTTTATTTCAACTTCCTCCGTCTTTACAACTTCTTTTTTTGTTTCAACTTTTGGTTGTAATTTAATCGATTCCTTTTTGGGAAATCCCATATCTTTTAAAGCATCAGCAGTTTTCTGAATATTGTTATCATTATTTTGCAAAACATCCAAGATTATTGTTTCGTCTGCTTGCGGAAAAATCGATTTCATATACCTGCAACTGTTTAACATTAGACAAAATTGTTGATTTTAAAGAAAAAAAATTGTCTTAAGTTTTAAACAATAAATACAATGGATTAAAATCATTTTAAACCATTTAAATATTTCCATCAATTAATCTAATTCAAAAACCAACAAAAATAATAGGAGAGATAGGAAAAATACAAATCTATCTAAAAGTAGCCACAAAAATACAACTTTAAAAATATAAACAGAAAAAAACAAGGAAAGAAATGATGTGAAACGGATTATTTGTTTAAAGATTGGACCTTAATTTCAATTTTGGTGATGAATGTGGTCTTGGTGAATTTCGAAAATTTTCTCCAATTTTTGGAGAGCCTGAATATGTGCTGTTTGTACCAGATGCGGGACGACATATTGGACTACCGCCCCTTGAACATTTCAGTCCTAGGGGTGGTGTCATATTAATGGCCGATTGTACACCCGGATGATGAATATTACGTTGTGGTGGTGGTGTAGCAAATGGGCCAGGAGTTGTTATTGGATTTTTTTCCACCTGCAAAGCGCTTATAACAAGTGCTTCGCGATTGTGATACCTAGAAAAATGTTAGAAAAAGAAAGAAAAGCATGTGAATTGTGGTTAATCAACAACAAAGCCAAAAATCCTCTAAAAAATCAACACTCCACCCAACACCACATTAAGTAACTTACTTTTTCATGAGGAGCTTTATATGAGTTTCGGAAACAGTTGGAAACATTGCACTGATTTTCGCTACTGGATCATCTGAATCCGAGAGAATCGTCAGCGAACTATCTTGTATTTTGCTGCTTTTTAATGTTATGGGACTCATGCGGGACACACTGCGTATTTCCTTAAACAAATAATTCAAATACATATTATTCGATCCTACTATTCCGGGAAAAGATTTGAAAAAAGTGTGTTAATACCTGTAAAGGTATTATTTTAGGACTTGCCGACATTTGAAATGCTGGAATAGGGGATGTTTGACTGGGATAAATATAATTTCTTCGTAAATCTGGTGATCCATACTAAATAAATAAATTACATCCAAAAGCAGCGTGTACAGAAACATTTTTTACGTGACAAATTCACTTCTACTGTGTGTTATTAATAAAATGGAATAAAATAAACATTAATTGGAAAATCACCTGCAAGGGTATGTGTTCTACTTGCATATTACTGAAATGTTTTGGAGTACCTTGCTGTTGTAATGACCTATTTAAACGTGTTCTAGGATCTTCCCAAGTCGTTGTTTTATTAAAATGATTAATAAAATACCTGCAAGAAGACATAACAGTGTACTGTATTTTAATTTATGAGGTAATCAATTACTGTCTTCCAGTTTTGTCGTCGCTTTTGCATTCCCATCCAGGTGGCAAGTTATCCCTCACGTCCGACATAATTTAATTAGTTTAATAACACTTTATTACCACAAAAACTATTTATTGATTTATTTGTCAACAAATTTACACTTGCAATTACAAGTTCTAGGGATTTTGTGTATGATTTAGTGACAATTTAACAATGGCTCTATCATTGTCTTACACAGGAAATTAGAGAAAGATAGAGATAGAAAATTTAAAATTGAGTATTTAGATTTTATTGCCGACACTGAGAGAAGCCTTTCTGGAGTTTGTGCATTGATGTGACTGGAAGATTTTTATTCTGTTTAAGGTTATGTTCTGCATATTTTTCTCATAAATCTATTTAATTTTTAATTTATTGAGTAATCATCATATAAAATATTTATTATGGCTGAAAGTGCAGGCAATTGGTGTTTAATTGAAAGTGATCCTGGCGTATTCACTGAACTTATAAGGGAATTCGGTATGAGCGTTCAAGACTAAATGAATATATTAGAGAATTTTTTATTTGATATTTTTAGGTGTAAAAGGTGTTCAAGTTGAAGAATTGTGGTGTTTAAATAACGAAGAAATAGAGAATTTAAAGTAATCAACGTAATTTTCTTTTTTTAAATATTCCAAATTAATTGAACTTGCTTACAGACCGGTTCATGGTTTCATTTTTTTATTTAAATGGACAAAGGATGACCATCCAAGCGGTACTATGGTACAGGATTCAAGACTAGAAAAAATATTCTTTGCCCGGCAAGTGATTGAAAATGCATGTGCCACACAGGCAATTTTAAGTATTTTGTTAAATTGCCGCCACCCTGATTTGAAATTAGGCCATACATTAACTGAATTAAAGGACTTTTGTCAAGGATTTAATGCTGATATGAAAGGTTTAACTATAAGTAATTCGCCAGTCATCCGATCCGTACATAATTCATTTGCAAAAGAACAACTATTTGAATTTGATCAATCTACATCGAATAAAACGAACGATGCTTACCATTTCATCGGTTATGTACCAATTGATGGTAGATTATATGAACTGGATGGTCTTAAACAAGGACCGATTGATTTGGGTGCAATTCCCGCCGACGAAGATTGGACCGATACGGCATTAACTGTTATTCAGAAACGGATTCAACGTTTCAGTGAAAATGAAATACATTTTAATTTAATGGCAATTATAAGTGATCGTAAAATGTTGTACGAACGTCGTATTGACGCATTAAAAAAACAGATCGATGAGAGTGGCATTGAAACTGAGGCGCAACAATTAGAATTAACAAAATTAACCGAATTAATTGAAAAAGAAGATAACAAAATGCGTCAATATCAAATTGAAAATATACGTAGAAAGCACAATTATTTACCGTTAATTGTAGAGATTATGAAAATTTTAGCGAAGGAAGGCAAGCTTATGCCATTGTATGAGCAAGCAAAGGAGAGATCTTTAAAAAAAGCAAAAAATAAATAATTTTGTACCTAAAATGTTTTTTCTAATAAATAAAATTATACAAAAGAACTTTCTTTTATTTTTTTTAAAGAAACAAAATGGATAAATTCAAAAATTATTATTTATAAGCATTTTTTCTATAAAAAATCTCAAGTTCCTTTTTGTCATTTTTCAAGGTTGCCACATTTAAAAATAAAAATTGTTTCAGAAATTAGACTGGTCTTTATTTACAAATAAAAATGGGTTCAAAAACTATATTTTTCCTATTAAAAAAACCCAAGTGACTTCGTTTCGTTATAATATATTTCAACATTGCCCGTAAATCACGTGGAACTTTTCTTACAGAAAAACTATATACTAAATTAGTGAAGAACTCAGTACTTTTATGAGTTTTTTGAGTACTTTGAGATTTTTTTATGTTCTCTGTTAAATTAAGATATTTAACAGAGAAGTATTTATAAATATTTTTTTAAGCAAAGAATTTTGACAAAATATTTCAACTTTCAATATTGATGAACTCTCTACATTCAGCGGTAAGCTAATGCCCTTTTGGCCGCACCGATCAAGCCCATCTTCATACAATGGATTTATTTCTAAACGAAGTAGATGTACACCAAATTTCAACTCTCTACCTTCAGCCGTCAGCGGTAAGCTAACGCTCTTTTGGCTGCACCGATCAAGCCCATTTTCATACAATGGATTTATTTCTAAACGAAGTAGATGTACACCAAATTTCAACTCTCTACGTTCAGCGGTAAGCAAACGCCCTTTTGGCCGCACCGATCATGCCCATTTTCAATACGGAACTTCATTTATATAAGAACAACATTTACACAAAATTTTAACTTTATAACTGTATTCTGTAGTTAGTTATCGTGCTAACAAAATTTGCGCCGGCGACGGCGACCACAACGGACAAAAACTCCATTTATGTAATATTTTGTTTTTTCAAACAAAATATAATTATTATTATTATTATAATTTGAGCAGAATTGTATAAAAAATCACATAATGTAAATGTTCAAAAAGATAATTATCATATTTATCATGTGATAAAACACATAGTGCAAAAGCACCTTTTTTTACACATTTTTCCTCTTTCGTTGTTGAACCATTGTTGCTTTATATTTTATATCATTGTTTATGTGTCATCTAAAATGCCCACTGATGCCGCCGGTTTTCTTAAAGATTTCCTTGCTGGAGGAATCTCAGCAACTGTCGCCAAGACATCTGTGGCCCCCATTGAACGTGTAAAATTATTATTACAAGTACAAGCCGCCAGTAAGCAAATTGCGGCCGACAAACAGTACAAAGGTAAGTAGCATGCCTTTGTTATTACCTCATAATTACAATAATGAACGTATAGAATATAATAATATAATTGAAAAGTAATTTCTAGGAATGGTTGATTGCTTTATACGTATACCAAAAGAACAAGGATTTTTAAGTTATTGGCGTGGAAATATAGCGAATATAATCCGTTATTTTCCAACACAGGCATTGAATTTTGCCACTAAAGACGTTTACAAGCAAACTTTTTTGGGTGGCGTTGATAAGAATAAGCAATTTTGGAGATATTTTGCTGGTAATTTGGCATCTGGTGGTGCTGCCGGCGCAACATCTTTATGTGTTGTTTATCCTTTGGATTATGCCAGAACACGGTAATAATTTTAATTGTTTTTTAGCATATAGTTATATAAGATGTACGAGGAAATTACAAATGATGATTTCTGTCCCGATGTCCGATGTGGCTGAGCCTTTTTAATTTCATCAAAGAACATAATTACTTAAATAGAAAGAACTGTATTAATGTCATACATTTTTACTTATACATAAGTACCTTACATATTTACATAATTTTAAAATTTTATACAGATAACTTAAGATTAGTAAATAACACCATACTTAATATTTGTGTTAATTTCCATTACATCTACATCCATTCTTGATGCTATACATATATATGTATGTTAATATAACGAAAAGCTGACTACAAATTCCCATTTCTTATTTTTTTAATGGTTTGTTGGTAATTATCTTCATCTTGACATAAAACAAGAAAGAAGTAAAAGTCGTATTTTCAAAAACCACAGGAATAATATTTCCTATTTATAATACTTTGAACATTTTAAGTTGATTTTTTATATAAAGCACGACTTTGAGTAAAAAACTCATTTTTAAAATATTTTGGCCTGATGAGTCTTAATGACGTTAAATAAAGACAAATATTTAATCTATAATCTATAATATACAAAAAACATATTATAGAACTTTTTAATTTTTTTAATTATAAATTATATTGTGGGTTGTGGGTAATTAATTTTCTCTAAAATTTTTAGTCTAATTTTAAAATTTTTCCTATATTATGTAATTATAATTTGGTATCATTTGGTACCTCATTTGGAAACGAGACCAAATTAGAACTGCGTTACAAAAAATACTTTACTAACTTACAAAATGTATTCAATTCTTGCTTCAATGAATTTTTATGGGATTTTTAAACCGTTTTTATAATGAAAAATAATGAAAATGTTAAATTTCCATTACTGAAAAGTGAAAACTGATGTTTTTTAAAATTTAATCATATTACAAATGTGGAAAGTTTGTATTACTATGTACGACAAATTTTTATGCAGATTGGGAGCTGATATTGGGAAAAGTACTGCAGAACGACAATATAATGGTCTCATTGATTGTATAGTGAAAACTGTTAAATCTGATGGACCAATTGGATTATA
>SSSI01003304.1:0-13272 GCA_004796505.1 Oryzaephilus surinamensis | reverse complement strand
AAAAGAAACAATTTCCATAAAGGCATTTTTACTATATATATTTTTTAGCATTTCAATATCCGAAATGTAAACCAAAAACGAAAAGCACATACATATCTATTCACTTTGTTTTTCATATATCATAGCCCAACATATACATAATATTTTGTTAGGCCCTTTTTCGCATACAGATGAAATTGGAGTATTTACTTAAAAATATTTACTCATATTCAAAAACTTTTCCACCAAAAACCCTCATAATCTATTTCTACAGCTTAATCCAATATACCTACATTTATACATATATTATTATATACTTATTTTGATAATTAAATGTGTCGGAAACGTTTTATATACGTACATATCTTGTCGTGTACGTTATATTTTATACGTCATTATTCATTTTGTCTCAACATTTTCCCAAGAATATCACACAACAAAATGATACTCTTACGATACATTTATTCTGACATTTGCTCAACTCAAAATATGGGGGAGGAAAAGCTCCCTTATTTTCACTTTCACACCGGTTATATACGAGGTCTGATCAAAAAGTAAGGTGACTACTTGATTTTAGCGGGTTTCTACAGTAGATTTTTTATTTTTTTTTTTGTCTAATGTTGAGACACTCTTCGTGAACATATATTAAAGTTTCAGCTAAATAGCATTCGTCGTTTTTTTGTGAGAGGCATAAATCTTAGAAGTGTTTTGCGAGATCGGCGATTTTCTGTTGTAGAATAAAATGGATCAACGAATTTGCATTAAATTTTGTGTTAAAAAATGGAATTAATGCTCCAAAATACTTGAAATCTTGAGAGTGGCATACGGTGAATCTGCTCTGAGTAAAAAAATGTTTATAAGTGGTATAAGCTCATCCAAGAAGACCGGAAGATGTTAATGATAAAACTCGTTCTGGACGCCCCAAAGTCAATAACAGATGAAAACGTGGAAAAAGTGAAGAAAATAGTATTGGGAAATCGTCGAAACACTATTAGAGAAATGTGGGTATCTCGTTTGGTTTGTCCCAAGCAATTTTAACGGATTGTTTGGGCATGAGACGTGTGTCAGCAAAGTTTGTTCCGAAACTGCTTAATTGTGACCAGAGACATCGTTACTTGTAAATAATTTTTTGGCCAAAAACAAAACCATAATCATGCCTCAGCCACCATATTCACCAGATATAGCCCTCTGCGACTTCTTCCTATTCCCAAAACTGAAAAGACCCATGAAAGGAAGGAGATTTGCAACGATTGAAGAGAGAAAGGCTGCATCGCTGGACGAGCTAAAAGCTGTACCTAAAAGTGCTTATCAGAAGTGTTTTGAGGAATGGAAAAAGCGCTGGCATAAGTGTGTTATATCAATCATGGATTACTTTCAAGGGGACAACATAAAAAATGATGAAAAAATAAATAGTTTTTAATAAAAATCAAAAGTCACCTTACTTTTTGATCAGACGATGTATATTTATTTGTACATCGAACAATTTGATTTATATTAAAGTATGTGAATATTTATGGAGATAACACGTATTTTCAATAATTTTATTGCATAATACGGTTGCATTAAATATTTATAAACGTCCATGTATAACCAAGATTATATTTTCTAAAGAAGTTTATATATAAGAACATATTCCATTTTAAGTTTTTTTAGTAGGAAAAAATGGTTATAAAACTTATATAAGGATGCAATTTCTATTCAAATTGAACGCCATTTCCAATAATCTAAAGATCAATAGTCCAATGGAGAGACATGGCACAAGCATTGGTATACTAAAGGGCTTTCAATGCTTTCGTTCTTGGAATCGCATATGTAACTAGTATAACTTGTGATAATACTACGGTTTACATGAGCTGTTTGTCAATTACTTAGTGTAACATGTAAATTGATTATGTAACAATTAGAGATAGTTTACCCACATATCAACTGCTATTAATGATCCATCATAATCGTTATTTTCGTTTCAATAAGTGAATGTTGAAAATAAATAGAGTTTATCAAAATTGCAAATGTGACCAAAGCAATTTATTTTCCTTTATATTTCTGACATGCACATAATTTATAAAAATAAATTGTTTCATTTATTTTCATTTCGGCTTTCGCTTATCATTCATTGAAATTCACAATATTTCCATTATAAACGCTAAATTTCATACCACTTGTAATTAAAAGTAATTAACAATTTGAAAATATTTATTTAATATTTCCACAAAGAAAAAAGCCCACTTTCAAATGAAAGGCTATATATGCGAATATAAAAATTAAGTATGGAAAAGTAAAAATTTAGAGAAAAAAACACTTAAAATATACCTAAATAAAAAATTCATGATCCATCCTGAGCATCAAGAGCACACAAATGTATAATAAAATAAAAACCAGCCACTAAAAAAAGTAACAATAATGGAAATATACCCTCATTTTATATTAAATGTGGGAAATATATATTTTTTTGATAAGTATCCCATAAAAACGGAAACGGTGTATACCAACCTACATTTTCAACGGAAACGTAACCATCAAAATCTTTTCTATATGTTATAATAAAGAAAATTGTGGTGGTCTGGTTATGTTATTTACAATAAAACATTAAATTTAGCATCAGTAAAATAAATTACGTATACATATTTTCGCCGAGTTAACATTTTCCCTTATTTAATGAAATAAATATTGAATTCAAAATAAAAATGTCTAAACATTAATTTTTAAAGTATTCGCTAAAAGGTACTAGTTTTCATTTCCACTTTAATCAGGAAATGTTTATTTTACTTAAAACTAATTTATGTGTGCAACTACAGCTCGTCTAAATACAGATTGAAGAACACTTGAAAACTTTTAGTTTTTGTACAATTTACTTCAGAGATAATTTCATCTTAAACATTGATTGATGCACCTGGAAGTAATGTTCAATAATAAAATATTCATTTCCCTAAGAAGCACTGCCTTATATCAAGCTTTGAAGCTAATTTAAGAGTTTCCTTTTCAGAAAAAATGCATTTCTACGTAATAATTGCAAGTTACAAAAATTACATCAAGTAAAAAAGCACGTAGTCGTTCAATTACTAACAATTCACATCATTAGCACCTACAATCCGTACCACTGTAATATGTTTTTTTTGAATCACATGTTGGAAAATGGCAGATGGTTAATGAAATGACACAATTTGCTATTTCACGCCCCTGTCCCTAACAATCATTGATATGAAACTGTAATTGGATTTTTTCGGTTTAACTTGTACCTGCATTAACAATGTGTAGTCAAAGTACTGCAAAATACTTATTGTTCTGCATGTTTCTTTACGCTTTCTGAATTCTTTATCAGAATTAATTGTAACAAACTCAGTTTCTTAACTTTTGTGAACATCAAAAAGAATTCGCAAAATTGATGAAAGTAAATAAAGGGCCTTTTAAAATGAAATATGCCGGCGCTTCAAATTGCTTAAATTTTTGCGTAATATTAAAAATGTTGGAAATGGCCATTGACATGATAAGTACATGGTAAAATTGCGGACTTTTCCCTGTGTAGGCGGTAAGCCTTATGCCAATACGGATTACATTATCTTCTTTCTTTTTTTTAAGATTCTCTTTAACAATTTCACGCATTCAGACAGCCTTAGGTAATGCCAAGATTAACAGAAAAACTTTTATTAAACTTTTTATGAAGTTTGGGCTGCTGTGCTGTTGGTGGTCTTTCCATCGGTCTCATTGTCTGGATATGTCAAGTTTTGGCTAGTTTTAGGATCTGTGTTAACATCGTTTCCGTCCACAAACTTCCATTAAGTATATGAGCACCTTTAAACTTTTTTCCATGTCTCTCTCGTGTTGGAGATTCAACAGAATGAGACAGACTTTCAGGGTTTCATTTAAGTGGAAACAGTTATTATACGGTAATAGACCTGTAATTCGCTTGCCGCATTTCTATGGAATAGTTATTAAAGTATTAGATTTAGGTTGAATTTAAATTTTAAATGGTTTTATTCAAAGTGCATTTTACATTGGAACAAATCAAATATTTTAATTACATTTCAACATTATTCCATTGCATTTTTTAGTTCAGACATTATTACCTGTCTATTATATTTTTATTAACAATGTAAACAGTTTTTCTTTGTATGCATACATCAATTTCCCTAAACGTATCTACATAGTTTAATGAAAATTGAAAAATAACTGTTTCCCAAGAGTTTTACAGTTTAATTCTGAATATTATACACGTTTGAAATATTGTTCATAATCCATGACATTTTAAATTATAGCTATATGACATCATGTTCATTTAATACGTAAATGATAAAAGAGAAATCCGTTTGTATTTTTTATTAAAATAAGTGTTTTTTTTTAATATATATTGTTAATAAGCATAAAATGGACTTTTAGCTCTAGTAATGATTATAAAATGAAGGTCCAATCTGCGTTCCAGTCAATTCGACGCAGGTTGAAACCTTCTGGCGCTGTTGAAGATTTACGATCCAGTCACAGCTTTGCTCGTTTTAGCCATACTACTCTAGAAAATGTTTTCTTACAGCTTTTCAGCAGCGTCAAAAAAATCGCATGTAAAATATAAATAAAAAACAAACTAATTAAAATTATCAATGTTAGTTGTTTACATTAGAAATGAGTTTTCAATATACGTTATAATGACGTTGGAAAATATTATTCTCAGCATTTAGTTGAGAAAATTATAATCAATATAGAATAGTAAATTTATTAGATGAAAAAGACAAGTTTTCAATACAATTTTTCAGCGACAATGTGACAGGCGGTCATGTAAACGGAAACAGGATGTGTTGTGTGTTCGTTTCACAATAGCCAAAAGGGGTTTTTGATCAGGGGTAGTGGTGGATGTATAGTGAGGGTCAAGCTACATCGAGCAAAAGCACCACCAACTGCTCCATTTTCAAAACAAACTAACTTTACACAATTTTCCAGTAACAATAGAATGAAAAAGGAACTTTTAGTAAATGTTCACAATGTTATATACATATACAGTGATTTCTTAACTCTTTTAACATTCAAATAATGAAAAACACACCATATAGAAACTTGAATAAGGTCGAGTAAGTGAAAATGCTAATGCAACTGTTCGATTTACGTGTATTCAGATTGCGATTTATATTTTATTAAAACAATTTCATCGGAGGGAACCCTTTCGAACCATCAATTTTGTATTAGTACAACCTACAAAAAGAAATATTTTTACAATATAATAAACTGTGGATTTTATAGAGCGGGAATGGGTATTGTTTCTGTTTACTATTACCATTACCAGTCCTTTTTCAATTTGAAACAATCCGGTTATCGTTTCAAAAATAGCCAAATGTTGATACAGTGCTTGAATAAATTTTTATTTAATAGTTTAATAACAAATTATAGGTAGGTTAGAAAATAAAAATACATTATAATTCGTTCATTTATATTTTATTAAAACTTATAAACTACTGAAACATTTTGTCTCCGAGACGAACTTTCAAAAAGACACCCTTCTGGAATAAGTGCTAGTAAAGTATTATACCTTGCCTTTGTTTTTGCATTTCCTCTACACAATAAAATAATTCTCATTTTACTAATTACACTGAAATGTGAAAATTTTATTATCAATTAAAACAACAATAGTTCATTTGAAAGGGTAATTACATTCATTATATTTGCACGCCTACAACATTCCCTCATTCTTTAGTTAAGTCCCTTTTTATGAACTATAAACTTCATAATTAAATAACTCAATTTACTCGCGATATAATTGCAAATTGAACAACTATATAAGATTTTCCTCCAGAGACAAAAATAAAAACTGATATTGAATCGATTTATGACAGTGGCTGAAAAATGAAACTACTTAATGCATATGCAAAATTTCTTTATTGAAACTGGAAGGGTGGGTGTCCATAGGACTTATTTCTTTGAATATTTGAATACATTTGAATGTACGATGAGATATATAAAAATTTCGCCAAGATTTAAATTTTATCAGAAATGAAATCATTGCATATCGAAAATGAATTTAAAAATTTTTACATATTATTGTGGATTAAGCATTTCACATTATTTCCATTTAAAATATGCGAAATATGTGTTATAAATTATTATTTGTGGTCATACATTTCAATTTATTGTAAACATAAAATTAATTTAGATAAAATGTTAAATAAATGTATAGGTAGTATTAAAAACGGCCCTCACAACACAAAACTGATTTTTCGTTGTCGTTTTATGAGGTACAAATTTATTACACACCTACCCCATGTGGTTTGTGTCTTTGTTTACTCCAATCCTGTTAATACAATTTCATTTCACCCCGGGGACGAAAACCACAACACCACTACGGACGCGATTAGTTCGTGTTCTTTAACACGTCAAATTAAACTTTTGCACCAGAATTAACACACCTGATGAAATGTTTAATATTAAATATAAAAACCGAATAAAAAATAAAAAGATCAACAGCAAAAACGAATTTTAATATTCAACTAAATGAGCCCAAAAACCTTTGAAATAAAAGATGGGATATTGCTTAGCTGTCAAGATAATTTTCGTTCCAAAGACAATTTTTTTAGAAGAGGGTAAAAGTCATCGCCAGACTTTACGCCTATCTTTACAATTCTCACACTGAATTAAAATTATCGAGGTGCTTTTTGTTGGCCAATTGCTTTTTAAATGGTCCATGTACAAAGAAAGTGTTTTTAAAATATGTCTTTATATGGAAAAAAAACTAGTAAACGTGTGGAAAATTTAATAAAGCATTGTTAATGACTTTTGCAGATGATGTGTTGCTTGTTTTATGTCATTGTATATAAACAGTATATATATATATGGAAGGAAATATCGTTTGAAAGTATTAAAGTTACGGTCAGTTATGATTCACAGTATGGGATCAACACAGAGAGAATAAATGACGACATATAAATCGTGGACCACAGGAAATGGGGAATGCATCCGTTCCGGGTGGCCGGGATCACAGAGCCGAGTATGTGTGCCTCGGATTGCGGCTACCCGGACGACCGGGTATTTAACGGTAATCTGCACTAACGAAACTTCCCTTCACATAAACACATTTCAATTCCTGCAAGACCAACAACCTAATTGTAAACTAAATAGAAATCAAAAATATAATGGCGCGAAATGTTATTTTTTCAGCCATACATTATTAATTCAGTGTGCCATCCTATACATATACATATATTTTAGATGTATGTGAATTAGTCAGCCCAAACCCTATTCCCACAAACAGTCCCTGCAACGACACGTCGTCAAAAACTATATTTTATTCCTTTTGTGAGGGCGAAATCATCAGTCTCATCACGCACCTAACTAAATCCACTCACTGGTTGGGGCTGTTTCTAAAGGCGAACATGTCAAATGTCATATACGCAGTTCTTACTGTTCTTATTGGTTTCACCACTATCGATATATATTGCTTTTAGAGAACCGTATATATTCTGCCAGTTAACTATAAATTTAAAATGCCGCAATACTAGATTCTCTCGAATATGTGCGAGAGTGTGAGTGCTTTTTTCACTCTTATTGGTATATAAGGCATCAGAAGGACGTGTGCATTTTTATCAGTTCTTAATAAAATGTAAATAGTGCTGCAGGAAAAATAAGAAAAATCGTCTCACACAATTTAAACGCTTATACGAGCTGCTATCGTTTTCGACATGAAAATTTTATTTATAAGGTCTTGTCATGTGTGGCAATTTTCAAATAGGGATCCAAACTGTCTAGTACCAATTTGTATAATTTTTAACTCTGCATGAAGTCAGTTTGAAGTAAATCAATCATTTTTCCCCCCAACTAGGAATGCAATTTATTCGTGTAGGTTTCTAAAACGGAGAAAAAGAAGCTCCATCATATAGGAATGATTTTCTTTTAAGATTTTCCGCATGTTTAAAATATCGCTTTGTTGGTACAAGATGCCTTCTATGGCCAGTGATTGTAAACCTATAAAAATCGTATAAAAATGACGTATTGTGTGTATCGATGCTATGTATTCTACTCTGCAGAAGGGTGTAAAGCATCCATAAAGTACACACCACGCTGAGCGTTGTAATAATTCATGAACATCCGTTTCCTTCAACACCCTCTTACTTTTATTAATCCACACATGGTTCAGGTGGAAAAATATTCTACAGAGAAAATAGGGGAGGAAACGTTTAAAAATTACTTTGTTATTTGATAGTAAATATATTTATTTTGAAAGTGGCATTTTACAAATTTGTTCAATTTGAAAAAATCAATAAAATATGATTGTTTTTAAAAATATTTTCTTGCTGTTTACATAAAATGTTGGCAATGAATTCGCATTTTAATACAATATACGAGTACAATTTATTTATCATGAATAGATGAGCACAGCAGAATATTTGAAGTATTTCGAGCCAAAGAATCCTTCAACACAATAAGGTGAAACTTAAAAGGATCCACCGTTAAGCAACAACCCCTTTTAATAACTGTATAACGGTTAGGTGTTGGTACTAATAAATTACAAATGCGGTCACACTTCAAAAACATTCTAACTGGCACAACAGGTGCTAATAAATAACATTTAAAATAAATACATGTTGGTAAATTGCTAAAAGCATGTCATCTACATAGTTTACAAATTAATTTTACTTGTAGCCATACATTTGTAATATTGGCAAACTAATTTACGTCGATGTCATTGTGCAAAAGAATTTCTCTATATGTGAAATTCGTAGATAATTAATTAGTTAATTATTTAATATATTATTCCGTATATATTTGTGAAAGTAGTCACCTATAAATAGAATTAAGTATGTACTTTATGATATTCGACTAAATTCGAATACTGATACATTATAATAATTATTAGGGGGATTTTTATTCCATTTTCATAATTAAACGTTTTAAGACTAGAAAAATAAATATAAATATAAAACATCAAACCATTATTAATTAAAGAGAGCCCGACAGTGAGTGGAATTAGATTACACTTTTTGAATGTATTTTTGGTTTTATTTTAACATTTTCCTATTGTGACAGTGATAAACAGATTCTTATTGAAATAAAACGCGACGACACATTGAAAATTACAAATTTATGCAAAACATTTTTGCTACAACACAAAGTCAGATGAAAAACAAAGCGATTTACAACAAGGTGACACATTAATACGTCATTTCGAAACTAAGAATAATATTTTACATTGTGTGTGTATGGCTTTAATCTGTTGTCTAAAAGTCGTTAATCTTTTTGATAAGAAACAAAGTCATTAAATTTTCTCTATCGTGGATCAGTTTTGCCAGTTGCGAAATGGGCCAACTTTTAACCAGAAAACTTTGTACACACCAACTTCCTGTTTTGTCTGCTGGTTGCCATGTTAGTCAATTCAATGTGAAATTATAATGTCTTCAACGGAAAACTGAACAGCAGAAATTATATGACCACACATGAGTTTTTCAAATTCTTATAAACTCATATATGAGCTGTTTTTAACTTGGATATTCAATTGAAAATAATGCGAAAGTAACTTTCCTCAATTCCAAAACATCACCAACTGCCGTAGTGCGGTTCGGTTTTGGTGAATCGGAAAGTTAGAAGTGTTTCAATCAATTTACATACATTTGTGAAATTATCTGAATTGTGAGAACGAGTCAACGCTTATTTCAATGAAAATTTAACCAAAAAGAATTTAAAATTTATATTACCATAGTACAGTGCCGCATCTGTGGTCGCACTTGTCGGAATCTGTACACGTGTTACCTACCATCACAGTAACTCCAACCCCTTGCCAAATCATTTAAAAGTATAATGTTACAAAAATAACAATTCCTATAATAATATTCAGTTTTCATTTTTTTTTTTTTTTGGAGGGAAAAGGACTTTGAATCCTTTTTGTTAAATATTATAATACTATAGTATATAGGATGTAAGCAAAAGCTCAAAAAAGTATTATTTAGAATTTAGAGAAAAAGTTTCGAAAATCAACAGCAGTTTTTCACACTGTATAATTTATATTTACTTTAATATAATATACGAGGTAGTTATTTCTCGTAAAAATTTTGATAAAATAATTGTATAGATTTATGTATTTTAAAAAGATACTTACAAATACCAAATAAATTAGCAATACAAAATACTCGTGTGTATATTTAAACTAAAAACAAAATTTAAAGCAAAGCCTAATGAAAATTTAAATACAAACAGAATAATGACATCACTTTATTAAATCCAACAAGTGCCTTAATTCCAAAACATTATGAATATTTATAATTTTTTAATATATTCACAACACAATTGAGGTGGGTATTAGTTAATTTTCTACGAATTCAAATTTATAAGAAATTTGTGACATTTTTGCAAATTAATGATATTTGTATCTTTTTTAATAAAAAAATTGAGTCATTTATCTAAATCGTGAGCAGCTAATTTAATAAAATAAATTTGTGATTTTATGATTCAATTTTATTATGAGATAAAACTTTACAAGAAAAGCTGGACCTAACCAATAATACCAATTTAATCGTTGGGGTGCAATAAATAACCGTAATATAAGAAAAAGAAACCTCCCAGGTACGCCTCTGAATCCTTTATAACAACTTTAGGACAATAGTTCACCGCCACCACACATGTCCGCCTCATAAAATGCATATGTGTATGTTATAGAAAACTTTCTGACTAGTTAAAGGGGGTTGACTGGTGCACTGTATGTGCTATTCTGCTTTTAGAATGAAATTGTGGGCCGTAATAAATACAAAATCGTCATAAAGTAGTTCGAAACGGTTTATTAAATTCAAACATTGGCCAGCCGGTGGTGGATTTTACATTTTCTCTGTTCTGTTCGAGTTTCAAGTTGCGTCCACACAAAATTGTATTTTTCTCTATTATAATGTGTTGATAAATAAAAATGGAATCCATTTTAACTCAGTGGATGAACATGAAAATTAAATTGGCTCAAAACTAACTATTACATTGTCACAGGATTTTATTCTAGACAATTTTAATGTAATTGAATGTTGTCTCTTTGCACCTGTGTGTAAGAAAAACTAATGCATTTAAAGAGGTGGAAAAATGTCGTAATGTAACACGAACTCAAATTAAATTTAAAACTTCGTTACAACTAATAAACTTAACAACTGTATAAGCTTTTAATAGTTATTTGTTTTATAAGGCTAGAAACTGAGCTTTTGCGAGTGTGAGTTTTTTGAGGGCTGAGGCCGCAGGCCGAGGCCCTCAACGTACGAACACTCGCAAAAGAGTTTCTAGACGCATAAAACACAATATTTTTTGCGCCGACAATAATTATTTAAATAAAAAAATTAATTTAATAAACAATATTTCGACTTGACACATTTGACATCTGTCAAATCAATTCATTTTCTGAATCAGTGGGAACGTAAATTGCACTAGATTTCATTTTGCCTGCCTAGGCAGGAAAAACGCAGTTTCTAGACGATTGTCGCGATTGCAAAACGACTAAATACGGACGGAGGCGCAAAAAAGTATTTTGTATTAGATTTCGGTATATTTATAAGTTTTTCAAATACATACACATTTCGTATAGGTATAGCTACCTCCCCTTTAAAATTGAATAAACCGCTATGAAAAATGCTTCATTATAACGGAAACGCTAGCCTGTGATATTGGTTGGGGACTAAAAGTAGTAAAGTACGGTCCAAGTTCGGTGGTTAACCGATATCTGGGTGGTCCTCAATTAAAACGAGCTCGCATCATACCCCCAGCCCCCAGGGTTGCTGTAAATCATTGCTACAAGAGAATGTACTGAAATGATGCTAGGCTAATGTTAACACCATTTTGGTGCTGTAACCTTTTCACTTTGTAACTCATTCAAATTGCATGTACCAGTATATGTATCGCGCGATTACAACATTTATAAGTTTTTCATTGCATTTTGAAGCCTTAAAAAAGTTTAATTAAAATTTCAACATTTACACTTAATAAAATTCAACAAAACAATAGTTGTTAATTAAAATTTATTTCGAACTTATGAAATTTATTTGTGATTTAAATAACTTTGATATACATGTTCTTTAAAGACTGAAATAGATTTTAGAATCAAATTATACGATATAATTTACATATAACTAATGAAAACATCATCATCGACTAGTAATTGCTATTAAATATTTAATTTTAACTTCACTCTCTTTCCATCATACTCTATAAATCTATTCCCATTTTTTTTGTACAATAAAACTTTATTTACACGACGGACTCTAATACCCGATCCAGTTATTTACAAAAACGATTAAACTGAAAGCTCCTAGTAATTCACGATACTTTATGAATCCACTTAAGCTGCTCCTCTTTTCACGATTTAAATATTTGAATAGTATACGAGAGACGAAGAATATCAAGTACAAATTTTAGTTTCTATATATATTATTAGAATATATCCACGCTAATTATTTCATAACAACTATATTGTGGTGATTTTCAGCCAAATGGACATCTAAAATTAATTATTATTTGGGTAAAAGTTTGACAAACGCATTAATTAAATAAGTTTTAATACAACAATGCGCAGTATATTTTCCAAATTAAATCGTGTAGAATGAATTATTTAGTTTAAATTAATTTATCATGATTATTAAGTGAAATAAAATTAAATTTCCCGTTTTACAGGTGGCTTATAAATAGTTGATTTTATGCACTTAAATAATATTAATTAAACGCTCCATAAATTGGAATAACTGTTGTAATTTAAAGGATTATCAACCTAAAATAGTATTTATCTTCACAAGAAAATGGATTTGGAAAATTTTAAAGTGAATTATCTTTGTTTTATAATTTCGTTACAGGTCTATTAGCCAGTATTTTAACCACCAGCTAATAATATTTTCCGCTTTGTGCTAAATTTGGCGCCCAATGACTCAATAATAAATTTCATTCTAAATCACTATAGACTAAATGATCGATTGATCATTAATACATAAGCTATTTATTAAACTTATTAAATGTTTATCAAGAAAAACTGCAATAACTGCGATTCGAACAATTCAGAAATTACCAGTTTTTTGAAATTCGATTTACTGATGACACGTGTTAAGTTTTCGCATTTTTCTCAAAAACGACTCATTTAAACAAAAAAGCTCAAGAGACACAAAAGTTTCCTTATTAAATTTCCTATTAAATAAGGTATTTTAAATAGTACATTAACAGGCAAAAATAAAAAGTTCCGAGGGTGTGTTTTCACCCCCATCATTAAAAAACATAGTTGGGGTGGCCATTTTCGTTCAAATTTGGTACAAATGCGTTTCCCAATAAATAATATTTTTGTGTGAAATTTCATTTTGATATCTCTACTATTTCCTGAAA
>SSSI01003301.1:18458-133571 GCA_004796505.1 Oryzaephilus surinamensis | reverse complement strand
TGTTGTGGCGTCCATCTTATTAATAAGATAAACAATATTTGAATTCAACTTATTTTATAATAATACACGATATACTAAATAATTCAACAAAGAAATATGTCTTCAATTATTTAAAATTAAAGTTTATAGTGCAATTGTGGCAATTACTGACATTGACAGTTGGTAAATTTGTTCAATTGTTCCATTACCAACCAAAAAAATATCCCTAAATTCGAGCAACCATTAATTTTTTAATTAAAAAAAAATTAAATAAATTCGAATGTTTGTTACAAAAAAATCTTGTGTTTTACTCGGGCGGAAAGATATTTGCAAGATCTCGCGTTTGAAAAACTCGGCTTCGCCTCGTTTTTCAAAATATACTCGATTTTACAAATACTTTTTTCCGCACTTGTATAACAAAAAACTATTCTTGTGAACTGATAAAATTTTTCCAGAATGAGGACTATATGGGCATGTTACGTGATCTCCAACATAAAATAATGGGCTTAAGGGATAATTCAGATCTGCAAAAAGTCGTTCAATTGATAGCAGAAACTGGACGTTATGAAGTTTCAGCTCATACATTCGATTTTGATTTATGTTTATTAGAGCCATCAACTGTAAGACAGTTGCAAGACTTTTTTTCAACTATTTCCTAATGATTGACACACGAAAATTGTTTCAATTTGTTATAAAAACATTTTAATGTGAAAGTTTTAACATGAAATAGTGTATAAAATCCAATTCGTTTGTTGCCAGTTTGTTTTTTTTAGTAAGTTGTTTTTATATTTATTTATTTAAATGTACCTGTTTATATCCTTTTTTTTGTTAATTTATAAGGGGTAGATTCGTAAAAATATTTTATATATACACGACTTTTTTGTTTGTAGAAAAAATCATAATTAGAAAACAGTATTAAACAAAAAAGCAATTAATATTTTTGAATTTCTAATTACTATGTGGAACTTTTCAGGTGTAAAAATTGTTTTCTTTAACAGCCAAAATACAGAATACTCTGTAAATTGTTATAAACTTTTTTTATTTATATTACATAAATTGTATTTAGCTGTAAAATGTAAATAATTATATACATAAATATAGTATAATCTTAACACAGTGTTTTATTTGAATTAAACAAACTATTATAAACAAATGCTCTTTATTAATTAGAACAATAATATATATAATTTTTGCATCACTATAATATATTCATTTCTTTTTATGTTAACAGGTTTTTCCATTTTTTTTAAATATGTTTTGTCAAAATTTACGATATACAGAGATGGGAACAAAATTATAAACTATATGTAAGAATAAATGAAAGAACATTAGTTTTTGCAATGAAAACCAAGCACAATAAAGTTTAAAAATTGCCCTTTATACATTTTTTTCTCAACAAGTAATTGTTCCCACATCTGATAAATATATCTATATTATTTATTATACATTTTAAATATGTTTCCTTTTTTTTTGTCAATAATAGTAAATTGTTTCTGGATTTTCTTGCAACGAATAAAACTTCTTACAAGAGAATAGAAGTAAATATATATATATTTATTTTATATCATATACGCTTCTGAAGATGTAACATAAAAAAATAAAATATATATTTTTAAATATTCTTGCGCAAACTAAAAAACAACATTATATTTTACAAGGTAGAAGAAAACTTAACATTTTAACGGTAAGAACGAGACAACAGCACCCAAAATGAATTCATATGTACATTTTTTGCTTTGTGTGTTTGTTTCTTGTATTTTTTCTTTGTCACTATATTTGATATGCACAATCATCATCCCCTGAGACTATTTTCATTAACAATATATTAATTAATTAAAGCCATTCTTAACAACGTCTCGTTCTTACTTTATATATTTAGTTATTAAATATATAATAGTCGTTCTGCTGACAGCATTTTTTTTAATAGAGAGAAGAGATAAATTTTGCTAACCGAAATTTGTGTCTACGGTATTAACATCATTTTTTCTACCGTCTACAAACATATACTGTTTTTTTTTTATTTAAATATTTTATTACATGTCACAATTTCTCTGGTTTTGTGTTTTGCGTGTAAGAAAAACGGATACATTTTATTCACTTTTTGGCAAATAGCGCTGTAAAATTTAAAGGGGAAGACATTTAAAACATTTCCGCTAATTAAACAGAAGAAATTCGTCTACAAACTATTCTTTTTATATAAATGTATACATGGCTGAGTGTGGAAGCAGAAATATATTACATGCAACAGTTAATATTTTATAACAGTTTGTTTTTTATAAAGAAATGAAAAACATTAAAACAGATTTCAACAACACATACATATTATTGTCTTCCGAAATACTTCTTATTTCATGTTTCATCTTATAATAAAACAGATAAATTAATTCTTCTCATGTTTTGTTTTTTTGTTTCTGCTTAATAGTTTTACAATATTTACATGTACATATTTTTTGCCATACAAATTATTTACACGACCAGCACTTTCACACAGCAAAAACAATAATTGATTTTTATTTAAAATACTACAATAGAAATATATTCATTTCTTTTTATAATTGTTTGTAGGAAAACTGACTAGGAACAATATGTAACGAAAAAATAATTAAGAATTATATAGAAAAGTACAAAACAAATTATTTAGCGATAATTTTGCTGTATTTTTAATAATTGTTTTTACCTACAAAACCAACAATATATATTTTCTTTTTGTTTCAAGTGCAGATTCGAATTAATTTTTCTCAATATCACAATTTGTATTTTTTCTCTAATATATATATATATATATATGTATAATAATAATCGCCAATAAGTGACTCATAATATAGGCCAAACAATTATTAAAAGCGCACATTTTTTAGTCACTTTTTGGTTCTTATTGACTAAAAATTCATTATTATCAATAAAAAAGAAATTATTTCACTTCACAGCTGGTACCATTTTTTGTCTTTATATTTGAGCATAAGATCGTGGGCGGTTGATGAGAAATTCTCAGCTTCTGTACGCATCCTTTCGGCACGGTCCTCTAATTGATTCAATTTTTCTCCACGTTCTAACATTAATTTATGTGCACGATTTACTTCACTTGTTGAACTTTGTACACGCTGGCCCAATTCTTGCATATTGCCTGGTATATGTTTAGCAATCGATTTGTTCGCTTTGCCACTCGATTCACCAACTGCAAATCAAATTGTGTAAACACCACATAATTTCGGAAAATTTCATTCAGAAAATAAATAACGTACAAAGTTCTTCACGGTCCAATGAACGTATTCCACCGCCGAAGAGGCCTTTGAAGAAACTCTCTTTTGGTGGTTCCGGCATCTCCAATGGCAAAAATAAGTCGCCCAACATTTCAGACATGCTATTACTAATCAGAAAGTGAGTAAAGTTGATAATAAGTGGAAAACAAAACGTACCAAAAGTCTATACAAACGGTGAATTTTTGCAATTCTGATGGGGAAGACAAATACAGGCCGTGGCCACGATTGCTGAAGTTAAAAGTCCGGGCAATTCTATGTTTTTGTAAGGGAAAAACACATAAATTAACACCAACAAAAAGAAAACGAAAATTGTTTACCATATGTTGAATGAAAGCTGTTTTTTCTTTTATATATAAAAACGTACACTTACCACAATTTTAAACAAAACACATGAATCACCTATGAAAATGTTATTGTAAAAGCTTGCACATGCAAAGCATGCATAAATGTGTGTGTTATTTTAATAAAATACAAAATGCAGTGCAGAAAATGTGTGCTTAAAAGCTATGCCAATTTTAATACGACAAACAAATAGAAATTTTGTACCTTTACTGCACAAATTACTTTTAACTGCATTTTCTTTCAATTAATATAATACAATAAAAAAAATATGGAACAACTTGAAGACGTTCGAAAATTATATCTTGAAAACTATATTTTGTTTTCGAACATCTTTCTACAGAAAAGCTTCGACTTCCTAAATCCTACGTCATCATATCACCAAAAATGCAATATTAATAAGAGAGCTTAAAAAATTGCGCACTTAAAACGTTTCGTGTAAAAACTTGTATAATTTTGTATCTTTTTAAGTGGCAAATAAAAAACAAATAGATATATGTATATTAATGATGGTGTGACATTATACGAGTATAATTAAGACCCAATACGAGACAACATAAAAAATAAAACATTATAAAGACAAAGTTAACAAAGTACGTTTGATGTTCCGCTTTAAATATATTTTTCCTCTTTTTTTTTGTTTTAAATTATTAACTTACTGGTCAGTATCCTCGTTAACAATCAGTTGCTGTCCCCAAATGGACAACATGGGGTCTACAATGCCTTTCTTAGATGGAGTCTGGAAACTAGTAGCGGAGGTACATATTAGAAGCAAACTAAAGGGCTGTGTGTTACAATTGATTTTTGTTTTAAAAACATTAGATCGATTTAAAAATTTAAAACGTAAAAATTATCCAAAAACAAAATGAAAAACTTGTTAATTTCAGTGGAATTGTGGATGTGATTCAGAGGGACGTGCAATTATAATTTTGTAAAACAAAACAAAAACTTGTTCGTAATTTGTTTTCTGTTCAAAAAAAAATATGGTTTTCTTTATAGTTTTTTTTTTTGTCATGCAAGAAAATATTTATTGTGCGGCGCAAAACGGCTATTGTGTTAGAAATAGAATAGACCATTTAATACCAATAATATATATATATATATATATAACTTTAACTGAGGAAAAACTTTTAAGAGAAAATGTTTAAGAAAAAATTTATAGATTTAAAAAGTTTCCATACGCACACAACTTACCTCAATTCTGATAATGGTAAAAAGTCAATGTCCAATAAAGGACGAAGACTTGGTAGAGTGTAAGCGACTAAATGACCATTTGATACATAACAAACCAAACATACACTGTCTGTAATCAAAAGAAATCATTTTCAACTAAACGAATTCGTTTGATTTTGTTCGCACCTCGCATTGAAATCACGTCTGCTTTAACAACGAAATCAGCATCGGTGATTTGTTGTCGATAAACGCAAGTTTGCGATGGCAAAGCAACAACTCTGGCCTGTTTCTCGCTTGCAATCACAACAAATTGACGATCAGCGATGTTGTCGCCACGGATTTCACCCAGTGTTGGGCTCATACGGTTTTGATTTCGTGTTGGAGTGCCTGAAAACAGACAATTTTTATCAAAATGCTAATACGAAATCCTATATCGTGATTTACGGTCTCTTTTGTCGCGATTATCATCTTTCCACGATTCGAATGAATATGGAATCAAAGCTCCATTGCAATCCAAAAAAGCCATTGTCAGAATGGCCCCTTTCAAGCGAAATATTGTCATTCCAAACATGGATATGGCCACTGGCTGTGAAGAACGACTGTCCGCATCCGGAGGACTGATTATTATTGTTAAAACAGATCCAAGACTTGTTCCAACCCATAGAGTCGGTGTTAATACTGTTGGTTCTAAAAATATTCCATTAAAATACTGAAGTACTTGTATTTGTGGTAGAAATCTTTTCAAACCTGATCTCTTTGTATAGGAATCGGCGAATGCAAGACATTGTATCGCTTCTGATGTGATATTTTCTAAAGAACTCATGGAACTGGAACGGGATCTTGAAAACGAACTATCCAACTTGTCTACGCGGCCCATAAACATAGAATTCTATCGTTAGTTATCGATTTATTACTTTATTTTCAACAACTAAGTCATTATTATATGGTATTTTGGGTTAAATTTCATTTTGTAGCAACATACGCATGCAAAATTCAAAAAGCATTAACGAAACAATGCGTTATCGGTTTCATTTATTATTAAAAATTGTTTAAAAATATGTTATTTAGTTTAAAAAACTGATGTTTGAAAAAAAATAATAACTTTTTCAAAAATAAAACGAAATTTCGTATATTATGTTGTTTTATATTTTAGTGTCTTTCTTTTATAATAAACATTTTAAACTCATTTAATAAAAAACATACACTAGCAGACATTCATTCATCATCTAAGGACTTTTTTTGATGTAACAAAATTGTTTACAATGTATATATTGTATATACAAAAAAGGCCCTTTGGTGGTAAAATCATTCAAAAGAAAAACTCTACAAAAGCACAGAGAGTATCTTAGTTTAATTAATTTTTTTTACTTAAAATACAATTGTTCTTTTAACTAAGTGTTTTAAAAAAAACAGCAAAAGGCAAGCAATAGCAGTAAAAAGTTGAACGAAAAATATTAGAACATTAGAAAACCATACCTTTATAAAACAAATACCAATTTCCATAACATAACAAGCATAAAAAACGTAAACATGCTGTTAATACAACACCTATAACAAATTTTTAGGGGCACAAAAAACATAACATTCAAAAAGAACAATATTCATTCTACAAAACAGAAATTTTCCTTGTGAAAATGTGCCTATATTTGTAATCATTGAATTGGAAACGCACATTTTCACCCATTTCTTTTTCATGCCACATTTAATTTTGTATTCTGTATATACTATTTAATTATATTTTGTTTAACATAAAATACATAACGGAAAATAAATAAACTAATTATAAATATTAGAAACAAGGGATTTAATCAAGAGTTTGTACAGAAAAGGTGTGTGCTGAGGGCCATAATAATAAATATATAGGAATTATTATAGAATAGAAAATTAAAATATATATACGTGCATAAAAAGCACAATATTTTATAAAGCTTTAAGAACAGAAGGACTTTTGTCGTGTGTATATTAATATTGTTTATTTTATTCTCAAATATATGGTCTGTGTTCGAAACTGTTTTTAAATAGATATTTAAATATATCATTGTAATAAAAATAGTAGAATAAGAAAGAATAAGAAAACAGTATAGAGCACAGATTTAAAGATTTTTTTGTAAATTTGTTTTCATTCTTTTTACTCAAAAGACATATTTTCATAAATATACAAAGTGAAACACAGGTTTTGGATAGTACTAGTCACCTTTAAAATGACATGCTTAATAAATATTTATAAAAATAAACAAACAAGAGTAGAATATTAGTAAAGAAATGAATTTAAGAAGGAAAATATACATGTAAGAGAGATTTTTTGTTTGTTACTTGTTTCTTCCTCAAAATGTCGTGTACATATATGTTATGTGCTTTAGAATATAGGTGTGTATTTTAGTATTTATAGAAGAAATCATAGATTTAGTGTAGTGCGAGAAAATTTTGATCCAAAAAACTACTAATTTGGTGAATGAGAAGAAAAATACGTACAAAAATACTACGTGAATTATCTACAAACATTATTATAAATGCTAAAAAACCTATATTGATGGTATAAAAATACTGCTATTGCTCAAAAAAAATGACAATGAATTGAAAAAAAAAACTAAGAAAATCATAAACCAGAGTCTAATAATGATGAATGGAAACAAATAATAAAGAAAATTGATTAATTGGTCGGATTAATTTGTTTTTTAATTAAAAAAGCTTGGTGACAGTACTACCAAAACTGCAATATTGTCGTGCGACCACCAACTGTTGTCGCTGCTGGGCATTGAAGGCAGCAGTAGTGGTACAAGAAGTAGTGGACAGACCACCACCACCACAGTCCTCTGAGTAGCTAGCCGTAGATAGGCACTTGTGTAGTTTTCGAGTACCTTGCGATCGAGAGCGACGTGGTGCATCTGGACGTACACGACCAGTTGGTGTATTACTGGACATTGTTGTCGCAGAAGAAGGACACGCTGATGCTGGACTGCACACTCCATTTATCTACCCACAATCGTACACAACTTACACTCCAGAGCACAACAAAACAATATTTTTTTCAAAAAAAAAATTAAACAAAATTAAAACTTTAAACCAACATAAAACAACACAAATTATAAAAAAGACACTTTTAAAACTTAAATTATTCGCATCTCTTCACAACAATTTCAATTAATGGAATTGAAGTTGTTGTGTTTAAATTTTTTTTTTCAGTTAGTTCGATGGAGCATGAATGAATTAGACGAGAACAAGCAGCTCTAAATAAAACAACAATCAAAATACTATATTCTATAGCTTTCTACATTTTTTTCTGGTTTTTTTTTTTTTTGATTTTATGGCAGGTACTACTACGCAACTACGGCCTACCAAGTAGCCGCCCTAGTAGACGTTTAAAACTGCCTCCCTCGTCCTTCAACATACACCAAAGCCAGAGTGAACACAGTCATAAACCCACCATTGCCCGCTGAAAGAAAGCTACAGTTATATATTTATATTTGCGCAAAACCACCCCTCTACAAAAGTATATATGTCGACAAAAATTTTCATTTTCAAAAGGTTAAAACAAATATACTGTAAATTAAAAGCGACAAAAGAGCAAAATAAGCATTTATTATATAGGAAAAATATAAAAAAAGAATCGGTTTTTAAGTAGTGTAAAATTTCCAAAAAAGCTGTTTTTATTACCTACTTTCTAAAATATATATACTAGAAAATACTAAAAATCTACAAAATCTATAATATATATATGTTGACTATTATATCGATGTTAAAAATATAGAAAATAAACAATCCAAATCAGGCACGTCAAGAAAATTTAATTAAGTTATATATATATAGAAAAATGGGAAGGAATAATTGGATAACCCATAAAAGGATAAAATGATTCTTCTGTTTTTTTTTTTTGGTAAATAAAGTTAGTCACAATTTTTCTGCGCGACAGGATGAATTTTGAAACTCCCCAAAACAGTATTAATGAATTAGTAATGTTTTAATTAAAATTGTTAGTGAAATATTATAAAATATTACTATACCGTCAATAGAATCAACAATTCTCGTTTGAACAACATTTCCTGTAGAAAAGAAAAGTGTCACTAGACTTTTTCACCAAAATATATTCATTAGATATTTAAAAAAATGGGTTCAATTATTTATTGGATAGACAAAACAACAGTAGAAAAACAGACATTAGGAAAGAATTATTTGAAGTAATCAACTTCCAAAAACAATTTTTTGTAGCAACTTACTCAAACGCCTCATCAGATTTCCAGTAAACGATGGCTGCGGACTAACAATAATCTCCTCTTTATCACGTAAATCCTTTAAGAATTGCATATCACTTGTCCCTCTATTATGATATTTTATATTTGGCACTGATAATAATCTATTATCGCGTTTCTCTTGTACTTTTTTCCGGCCACGTGGTGGCCTAACTGGACTACCATCGTCGTCTAGCAAATCTAAATTATCCGGTCGATTTGCGAACCCAACACGTTTATTTCCACCATCTGTTAATGAGCCAACTGTAAATGGTGGCGTTAGAATCTCTTCATCTGGTGAAAATTGCAACTCATCATCGTCTGTTCGATTATTATTAAATTGTTGATCGTCACCACCACCAATTAATGTATTCTCATCGGAATCTGGTGATGCTATTGCCGCTGCCGCCGCCGCCGCCGCCGCCACTTCCTCCAACCGACTAGCAATTTCTTCACTAGTTGGCGATACTTCCGGATAAAATATCGAATTTCGTTTATCTTTCAATGAATTCTTTATTTTGATGTCAACGCGAGACAATTGTCTCTTCAAATTGAAATTTTTCCATGTGGACGATTTACGGCGGCTGCCACCACCACCACTACCACTTTGCTGCTGGTTCGATGGTGGTGGCGGTGGTGGTGGAGCAGGTGCTGCTGGCTGTTCTTCTTCCATGGCTTCGTAAGCCTGTTCTATTGGGGTGGTGGAGCAGGGGTGGTTTTGGAAAAAATAAGGAGAGTCCGGGGACCGCCCCATCTAAATTCATGCACAAATTTATATCGAATAATATACACAAGAAAACCTCTTGTAGATTTTTGTGTCAAGTACAATACATAAGATTAATTATTTAATTAGCTTTTTAATGCAATCTTAATTAAAAAGAAACAAAAATTTGTAGCAAAACTAAATATAAAAAGTAGCTTTAAATTAAAAACTTGATGAAATGCTTTTTGTTTTCCTGTTTACGAGATGCGCTCATTTTATTTTATTTTTTTTTTTATAAATAAAATAATATAGTGGAAAAAAAATTAATTAAAATGCATTGAAGGAAATTTTTAATCATCACAAACCTGGTCTATACTCGGACTTCGTGGCTGTCTTTCATCTCGATCCATATTAATTGGTAGTATATTGTCGATTGTGGATGTTTGTCCTGCTGCTGTACCCTTTTTCGGACTACGCGGCACCCTGCAATAAGGGTCCTGTGCTCCATACAAATCCGGACTGCCAACATTCAACAGGCAAACCCTTTGTTCTATATCTATTATCACAATTCCAGCTTCATTTCCGTATGCCATTCTACATTTATTAATTATGTATGCCATCAACAACATTATTATTAAATAAACAAAAAAATTCGTTTAACTTACAATCCATACGAACTATTTATTGTTAATGCTGTTATATGACTAGGTGGTTCACCATTATTCCATGGTGTTAAACAAATTAGTTGTGCTTGAAAACCGGGCTGTTTTTTTTGCACACCCGTACGAACTTTCAATGTAGATCCATCCTAAGAATCCACAGAAACTTGTATGTTTTTTCGATATATCAATTATTGAAATTGTTGTTATACCTTTTTATTGTCAAAGTCTAACATATCCAATTTATTACCAGAACCGGCACTGCCGGGCCCAGAAAATTGTGCATCCGGTGACATTTCACCCTCATCTGGCACTTCATATACAATGGGCACCTCCAGTACAGTGATTTCATCATTGGTTTCAGTTTTTTTATACGTAAATAAGATAACATGACTGGAGGCGCCCGCCACACACAATTTTCTCGATTCTGGACATAATGAGATAATTTGTATTGCAAATGGATCCTCTTCACTATCTATAGAACGTGATTTTGGTTTTTCAAATACTTTGGCCGTCTTCAGTTTGTATAATACTTGAAGATTGCCAGCATTTGCGTCCCAGAATTTTATGCTACCATCAGCGTGACTACACATTTATATGTTATATTAGTTAAATTTTTAATTGTTTTTTTTTTTTTTTATAAAATGGTACCCTGTTAAAATGACTTCAGCATAACTGCATGCTTGTGCCGTCCATGTACCGCCACTAATTGGCCAATCCATATCGGAAAAACCTTGTCGTTTCATCGAACCAGCTCTACCAACTGAATAAAATGCTGGTATTAAATCGGCTGGACAATCAGCCAAATAACTACAACATGTTACTGGTGATTCGTGTATATCCATTGGATATGGATTTTCTAAACATGGAAAACCGGCGGTTTGTAAATCCATTACCACTAAATCATTTTGTAGTAATGCTATTATCGCATACGGTTCTTGCATTTCTATATATACATAATTTGAAACGTAAAATAAAAAACTAATTAAACATATTTACATTTTTTATATATACAATATATAATATTAAGCACAACTAATGTTGTTTTATTACCGCTAGCATATGGTGATTCGCATAATGTTATAAAATCAACAACATTATGTTCCATTTCTAAAACTGTTGTCGTTTTACTATGTACAACGGTTATACTTGGCGTACGAATTGCTTGATCATAAGGCATACCACCCGAAAATATCACATAAGCTTCCCTATTACACAAACTTAATAACATTTTGTTCAGTTTTTTATTTCTTATGGAACTTACCCCGACTTTGAGGTCTTCCATTCAACTTTTGTTATTGGCTTACACTGTTCCGCTTTACCATCTTTATTCACTTTAGCTGAATAAAGACGAATTTTTTATATAGAAAACGATAAATTAATTTAAAACATTGTTTGATATTACCGTGCGGTTGTGAAATATGTATATATTTCATATTATTTTTAATACTCCATGTTGTCAATGTACCATCAACATGTGAACACATAAATTGTTTACCTTCATGATGCCATGAAATTGAACGTAATTCACTAGACACCCATCTCATATCTGCCATTTTATTACGTAAATCCCATAATACAATTAAACCACATTCGAAACCCAACAACAACTAAACAAATCACCCACACGTTTTTTGAAAAAAAAAAACTTTTAATTACCCTCTAAACTCACCTTGCTTTCATCTAATGGATTACCACTAAGATGTACTATTGATCCGGGATGTGTTTTACGTGAACTATAATAAAATGGTAAATTACCAATTTCAATTCGTATTTATTGGGAAAACAAAACCACTTACACTTCAATTGCTTTATTCCAATTTATAACGTAGCCTGATAATGTGAAATTTTCAATTTGTATAACATGTACATTACCACGTTCTGTACCAACGTACAACCATTTCGATTGTAATGGTAAATGCATGCAAGTGATTTTCTCTTTTTGAAATTTTAATTGTTGTACAACTTGTGGCACTTTTTGACGAAAATTCCATAAATGTAATGTGTTATCTGCTGTGGCGGACATGATGGCACCCTCATTTACTAAAAACTGTAAATGAAGAACGGCCGCAGAACTTGGCGGGCCGTCCATGTCGTGTCTGACATGCACATCGACACCAGGCTGGCCCAATCTGAAGCCATGTGATAAGAAAAATTCGTACATTCAAACAGTTTTCAGTTTTTAATCCAAATATTCGTATTCAACTTTTATTATAAATATCAAATACGTTTTATTATAACATGAAAATGCCGTTTTTAATGCATTTTCAACTAGGCAAACTTTTATTACTTTTCATCAAGTTGATTTCCTATTAAAAATACATTGTGCATGCGAAAAGCGTTTAAATTAAAAAACTAGACACTTTAAATTTTCTTTTGTAATACGAATATATAAATAAAGTATAACGATTTACAAATTTCCTTTTCAATTTCATTAGTAAAAGGTTCTTTTTTTGTAATAGTGTGATTCTTTTATATAATTAAATTGTCTTTTTTTCGTGACGTCCATTAAATAGTACAACAGTTTCGATTTTTCTAGAATTTAATTACAAATATATATCAGTTAGGCACGTATACGTATTTGTTATTAAAATGGAACATAACATTTTAATGAATTTCATAAATCCACCATTATATTATAAATGATATAAATCCCTTTATAGTAAAAGCTTTTATAAATGTATAGGATGGCTCGAATTACATAAGATGAAGAGAAAAAACCTTTCTAATATAACAAATAGCAGAATTTCATTTGTAATGGTGTACATTATGTAAATTATACTATAGAGAAAAAGATAAATAAAATTTCCTTTTTTACATTTATATAAACAAGGTAACAACAAACGTGAAATATATGTATTTTAATCTAAAATACATGAAAATATAACGAAATTACGTTTTGTAATTTCGAATTAAGGGGGATTTTTAATGGATTTTACAATCAAAATGTAAAATTTCGTATTACATTGGACAATTGTGTAACTCTATTAACGCATACATACTGTTGGGAATTCTTCCCAGTTTATTTATTATTCGTTATATAGGATCAAAGAGAAATTTATTTCAATAAAATTTCAATTTTCCTCTAATTAAAGGATTATACATGCATATAGAATAAAACACCTAGAAATAACCAAGGCTTTGGACTAAAATCCATAATAAGTTAAATTTTTGTATTCAGGTCACATTTTTCCAGCAACTTTTTATGTAACCCCGACACAAGAGAAACTTTTCCACATAGAAACACAGTGAAAAAAATCGAATTTCCTTGGTAAAATTATCTGGTATTGAAATGACGTGTCTCTAGTGTACAATTTTGTTAATGTTATTCGCACGAAAATGTTAAAATAAATTTTACTCCACGAAAAGCACACGGTTTTTGTAAAATAAACATTTATATCACTAATTATTCAGCTAAATAAATACGTGAACGTATTTCCAGGTAAAATAAACTGTCTGTTTTCGGGAAAAGCTTATGATAAGATGTCAGTTTGGATTTTGCCGGAAAATTCGATTCAAAAACGTCAATATTGCATTGTAATTCAAACAAAAATTAAAACTGAATTTTAATCAACTATAATGCGAGCATAAAAAGTTTATTACTGAGAAACTAAAATATATGGCAATCATATTTTATTATAATAAAAATCCCAAAAGATTACAGTAATAAAAAATACATAAATGACAATTTAAAACGTGAGTTGAATATGAAAAAATAAATTGTCTCCAGGGAATTTATATGAAAATCGTTTAATTTCGGCCAATTTTATCGATGCAATGTTTGAATAACAAGAAAACGAGAAAAGAAAAAGTTTAGCAAATTGATTCGTCTATATAATAATAAAACCGTTTCAAAACTATCAACAAGTTTCAATCATCGCAAATATTTACAAACGTTTAACCCCTTAATTGATATTGAAAAGTTTTGATGTGGAAATAGATCGTAAAAATTAATGAAAATCGAAAACTGTGTGGACAAGTTATAATAGACACTTTCAATTTAACCATATAAATAGTTAAATAATTAACTGTTGCACTAAAATAGAATTTGAAAAGAATAACATGTCTTGAAATGCTTTATTAACAATACAAGAATGAACAAAGCTACCCTTCTATGGGGGTAGTTGTTGCTGTGAGCGAGAGTGGATTTGACATTTGTTAGCCATGTTAGGTTTGCTTTCACGTCAAAAACGTTGAAAAGACACAAGTGGAACTCTAGTGATAATAATGTTTTGTTCTATTCTTCTATAAAACAATAAAATACATACAAAATGTACCATAGGTGGTTTTATCTTAATTAAAATCATATTTCTTTGTACTTTAAATAGAAAAAAAGTCATAGAAAATTGATTTGTTTGTACAAACAAGTTACTTGGACACAATAAAGAAAACTTTCCAATCGAATAATATTCAATATATTGTTAAAGTTTTACGAGTATGCAATTATAACTTTGAAATTTCAACAGAAACTTGACCAGAAAAGCAACAAAACAAACAGAATTTATCGATCCAAAAGACTTTAAAGGTAAAATTTGTAAATTTTAACAGGATTACGTTGTCTTCGACTGAAAAACTTAATTTTTCGCTTCGACAATCCTCAAATCCCCCTTTTGTTGAATATACTTTCCGAATTGGTGCTGATTAGTTCGAGTATTTATATAACTTTATTCTACCTTACCTGCGAAATGGTAAATTTATGACGTAAAAAAGGATACATTCTTAATGAGCCACATTTCGAACCAATTGCTAACAATTTCTGTACAGGATCAAAGGCCACAGATGTGGGTTGATATGGGAAACCATGTCGAAATGTCTGCAAAATAAAGAAAAACCAAATTCAAATAAATAATATAAATGCTAATATCTATTTATTAAAACTTTTCATACCGTAATAAAATCAAATTACTTTAATAAAAGTGTTAATTAAACTGGAAAATGATGTTAATTATAAAGATTGGAAGAAATTTCATGAAAACCAACAGCTCTTTCTTCAGCAATTAAAATATATACGATGAATATTAAAGTGTTTTTGTTGAAGAAAATTGAACTACAACTTTGAAATAAATGAATTTTTTACTATTTAAAAAAAAATCCACGTTAATTAAGAATAATTATTTGTCTTATACAAATCTTAGCAGCTTTTGCTTTGCAGAACAATACATTCAAGTCTTTGTTAATAATCAGATTATGCAGATTTACCTTTTAAAAATGTCACAGATATCACAATATCGAGAACAAAAGCTTTCAGGTTCAATTCCCTTTCAAATTATCCACATTAATTAATGTGAGAATGTTAAAAAGTACATTCTGTAAACGTACTGGTTTTATTTCCGTATTTTTACGGTTTTTTGGCACAACTTTATAATGGAAGTTCATGTAATATGAAAACCTTTGGGCAATAAATGTTATTTATTATGTTCTACAAACAATATCATGCATCCAAACAAAATAAAATCATATTGAAAATGTGCTCTAAACATAAATACAAGGGATCATATTAATTTAAATATGTATTTATAAAGCATAATTTGTTTTATGAAATTATTCATCATTAGATTAAACAAATATTGTTGAACAAATACAAATTTTGTTAATTAATTTATTGGAAAACGTAGTTATAGTGTGTTTTGTTTCATGTATACATTTTTGAACAAAAACTTTTCAATGATTCTTTCCAGTCACGCAATTTTCCTTCATGTTTACCGAAAATCTTCAATATAATCCACTATATAGTGTGACTTGCAGAAAAAATTAAGTGGATTTTAACGAATACTACTGTGGTGGATTTAATGAAAATCAATCTATTATTTAACAAATTATTTCAATCACGTACAAATTGCATTAATGTACAAAAAATTGATACTGTGTGATAAAAATACATTTCATGATTTTCATTAGAACTTTTTTAATGCTGAAACAATGTTCAAAAAGGAAATGAAACGCATACACTGAAAAAAATTGAGTAAACATACAGCAGCAAAGTCAAAAGAATAATCAACATTATACAGTTTTTTTTTATTTTAAACTAAATTATGCGAATATAGGTGCTTCCCAACAACTTTAAACATAAATTATTAATTAAACAAGCGCTTCAGGCCCTATATTAAATTCTCAATAATAATAATGATAATGTCACAAGTTTTTTCAACCATCAAATAAATCCTTTCATACCTTTGTCAGTGGAAAAGCGCCCTAAACAAACTGTCGAGTTTAATTAACTTTGCAAGCCCAATATAAATATTATTCCACATAATAATAATTAGTTTGTAATATGAAAAAAGCCAACGTCGTTGTCGGTTATTCTAAGTCTAATTTAAGTTGAAAGCTTTGTAAAATAAAAAATTATATCATGGATCATGTAATATAGAAAAGCTCTTTAAAGAAATTACGTTTCATAGAAAAAAAAAACAATGTACGACAAAGATAATGTATCATTGGTAAAAAAAAACTTTTAATAAGATAAACATATATCGTTTAAGTTAAACCAATAAGAACATCAAAGGCAAAACACAGTTTAGTTTGAAGAGGGTTAGTTTGAAGAATCTTTGGCATCCCTTACACACCCTCAATGTCTTATTTTCTTGTATTAGTATGACAAAGTTGAGAGCAACAAGTTTTGTGTGTAAATAAAAAATAAACGCATTATTATCAGTGTTGGAAAAACTTGATGCATTAGTAATAATTATTTGACATGATAAATTCTTGTCACAAAAGTTCCGATAACGATAATTTCGTACAAAAAAGAACGTAATAAAGTTGATGGAATACAGTTTGGCCTTTATATACTTGCCTCTTTGATTGTAAATGTCACACTTATGAATAGAAAATAGAAAAAGATAGAATCAATGGATTATATTTGGTGAAAAATGCGATAGGAGTTACCAGACTGGTTATAAGGTTACAATTTTTAAAGAATTTATGTTATTCTTAGCTAATTTGACGAATTGGACAATATTTACTGTCCCAAAACATTTAGTGTGCCTATTAATTTATTGTTGTGTAAGTTTTATTGCCCAAGAGGCAAGTATATAACGAACGCAGTATAAATATAAAAAAGAAAAGTGATATGGAATATTCAAGATATGACCACTTGTTGTGTTGTTGACTTTCCACCCCTTTATATACACAATGGAAATAATCGATAACGAGTTGAAACTCTTTTTATGTGGTGAAAAATATGGAAATTGAAAAGATTATTACGATGTAATCCTTTGGAAGCCCGGCGAAAAAGATTTTTCGTATAACTAGTTCATTAAAAAAGTTCTTCTTGTGGGAATCGAACAGTTGTCAAACAAAAATCGTTTTTCGTATATTTTTGTGTATTTGTTTGTCGTTTATCAGTGGATCTGCAACAGCCGCGTGTGTCTTATGATAGCTAGCTGTAACACTATCAGTACGACGCACGCTAAGCTGCCGCAGGCCACAAGTAAATATTACCATCTTTCTGTAAACTCAATAAAATATATAGAAGGGAAAAGAATTTCAAATTTGCCTGCAGGTTTACCGAACACATTTCATTTAATACCTTTATATATTGGAGGAAAATCCCTTTAAAAAACAATGTCGTCTGAGAAAAATTGCATGAATGACAATAAAATATTAGACAATACTAAATCTATTTATCAAAAAGTAACATTTTGTACGAATATGCATTTCACGTACGGAAAAATGTCAGAAACTCTTGAAACTAGAACTAATTTAACTAGTTTTAAGTCAAATTTCTAACAGCTAACAATATTGAAAGCTTCAATTTATAATAAAATGGATGAGGAAGTCACCAAAAAAATTATTTTACTGCTGAGACAGTTTTTGAAAATAAATTATTTAAATTTTATGCAAAACAATGTTCTGGTTTTGACAAAACTTGGCTCAGAACAGAAAATTCCAAAAAAACGCTTTCTATGAATTTTCATTAGTCTTTAAAGCAATTTTTCAACTATACATAAAAAAGTGGACAAAAACGTAAAAGGGTTGCAGGCCATTTTAAATAGCCGCTCATTATTATGCCAGTGAATTTTTTAACAATGCAATGTAATTTAAATACCTGTGTGCTTTCATTTTTTTCGACGATTTTAAATAAAACAAATTAACTTTTTGGAAATTTATTTTATATACTTTTTTCGCATACTTTCCACATTTTTAACACTATATAAACTATTCAGAATTTAAAAGAAATGTCCTATAAATTAATTAAATATTCAAAACAACATTTTTTTATATATTTATCTATGGGGAATTCAAGCACTGTAAGCACATTTTCATTTTACTGGATGATATAACAGGAAAATTGACTTTTTTCCATCATCCATCATCAATAAGTGACAGTTCTCGTCATAAAATAAATAAAAAAAATGTTATAAGAACCAATATTGAAGCTCTCAATTATTACTAATACATTTAATCTAGTTTTCAATTGTATTTATTTTCGAAAAACAATTTAAACTAAACAATACACATTGAATAAATGGAAAAAAGTGCACGCAAACAAAACATTTTCCTACCATATATTCATACAAAATATAAACAGATATTAAACAGACTATATAGAATGTGACTTTACATAATATTGATTTCATTTGCTATTTTCCCACAGAAAAATAAACATATTCTCTTGTGTAAATGGTGGAAATATTGTGTACAAATCATTTCACCCCCCAAACCCTAAATAGCCATATAAAAAAAACTTCTCGATACACCAAGGAAAAGTTAATTTGTTCTGAATTTTATAAATTGTTTAGCTTATTTAATAATTTACGTGGTTTCGTTGTAAATAATAAATTTTCCCATCCATTTTAGTTGAAAATTCAATTAATTAAAATCCTTTACGAAATTCGTGACCAAATATACATTTTCCTTTTTCTCTTCTCATATATGAAAAGTTATGGAATTCCATGTTGGCAGAAGAATAATTCCAAAAGATAAAAGTTTCAAATGTATATTTTCTCTTCCATCTCTTTTATATTAGATTTTATATGCTTGCGAAAGAAAGTCCATTTTTAGGCATGAAATTAGATCTAATTTAAAATAAATAAGATTTCTGAAAGTTAGAAATATTGTCTTTTCGTCTTAATAAAATGTCTGCAAATGACATACGAGTACAAAAGATGCTTCTTTACTAAAGATGTTGTCTTTGATATCATTTTTAAAGAAAATTTGTATTAGATTTTAATTCATACTAACATTCTCTCTTAGTTTTGTGACTAGTTTAATACCTACCATTTGAATATGTAAGTGATATTCAAATGGATTTCCATAAATTTCGTGTTATTAAAGCCGGAGTACCTTTTCAAAGTCCTACAATTTGATCCACAAAGCATCATAACTATTAGTGAACGCATTCATCAACTTATTGTTTGCCATTATACGGAAGCTTATTGTCTGACATACTTTTCCATCGAAGAAAAGATACTTTAGACTTTTCTAAACAACATATATGAGCGCTTTTTTGTGTTTACGAATTGAATTGCAAAAGTATTATACTGTCAGGCGAAGAAAAGAAGTTTCTCATACAAAACCTCTAAAGTTTTTGACAAAAATTACAAATTGTCCACATTAATTAAATGGCCACCCCTTTCACCCCAACAAAAACCGTATATATATTTTATAGCACAACAAAGATGAAATAATAATTATCAAAATATAAAGCATTCGGTGAATATCTGTGGCAAGATTTTAATAAAAGATTCAAACATGGAATACCAACATGCTTTATACATCTTTTATAATGTTTCTTTTTACATTTTCTTTCATAATACAGTGAAAATGTCTTTCAAGGAAATCTTGTGAAAAGCAGAAGGGTGGATAAACCACAATAAGACAGTTAATAAAAAAACGCGTGTGTATATAAAAGTCAAAGTGTAGAAAATTGTTGACAAATTTCCTATTATAGTTTGGAAAACAATATATAAAGTGATGATTATTAATCTACATTTTCCAATCAAAGGATTTAAACATGAAATGCATTATTCAAGAGCTCTTTCACTATCAATATATATTATATTAAAGCACTTAGTATTTTGTGTTATAAAATTGGTTTCATATCAAATTAATCTAGATTAAAAGCGTATATGCTTCATTGATTTTCTGCAATTTTAACTCTAATCTTTGTGCCAATGTCATAATTTTCCTTTTAAAATGATCCCATTGAAATTTCAAGACTGCATGCAGAAAATCGTCCTCAGGTGTTTAATAGAAAAAAAAAAAACAAAACGTCCGCATTGAAAACGCAAAGATGAAAAGTTTCTTCTTTGGCGATAATAGTTTGCATGTTGACCAAAGTGGAAAAAATGACTATATATGTATAAAACCATCATGTATCCTACTGGTGGTTGTTTTTGGGTGAAGGAAGAGAGAGGGTAGATTTGTAGAGAACTGGAAAAGTTTTCGGGAGCAGGCGCGTTTATATTGACCGGACCAGAGAGTGTCTCTTCGCCTTAAAACCATACCGTCTATATACATATATCGGATATATATGGGATATTATGTATATATAGTTATATAGTCCCTTTTCCATACATATATATTTTCCATACATATCTTGCCCAGCAGGTTGAACGGTGTGACAAATCTAGCGAACTTTTACCAAAACTATCGTTTGAAAAGTTTTTAAACCGTTTTCTCGGGAAACGAGATAATCTAATCAACTCAAGACAAATTGTTACTGTATAGAACGGAAAATGTATATTTCAGTCAATTAAATTTAAAAATTTAATAAAAAATATGAAAGATTTGATAAATCAACTGGTTTTTAATTTATCAACAAACAATTTCTAAAATAAATAAATCACAAGTGTAATAAAAAGTTAATAAACAGTTCATATATGCAATTGATTATTCGATAAATAAACTATCATTTTATCACACACACACACACTTATTGTGTTGGATGATGATGGAAACGTTATATTTTCATAAATTTTTTATTATCGCGTATATATCGATAAAAATATAACATATTATAGAAAGTTAACTTCTAAACACAAAAGCTAAAAAGAATAACCTAATTCAATATAATCCAATTTTTCAACGTTAATATTATATTATTTAACGGTCTAGTCACTTAAATATATTTCCAATAAATTGTATGTCATAAAACAGTTTTACTATAGGTATAATTTAATACAGCTTTTCATACTACTACCATATAATAAAAAATCTTATTAATATAATCATTAAACAAGAGAAAAACACCATGAAAAATTACTTTCACATACACAAGTCTGTATAGTTGCCTCCTTGACTGTAAATGTCACAAATATAAATAGAAAATAGAAAAATTTAATTGAAATTGTGTCACTCTTTAACTAATTTGACGAATTAGACAATATTTGATTTCCAAAACATTTGCTATTGGTTTGTAGAAATTATTAATTTTGAGTTTTATTGCCTAAGAGGCAATGGACACAATTTTCAGGGATAATAATGTTGTAATAAATAAAAGAAAAACGTTTTTTGAATTTAAGAAACCCAATCAAAATTTCCCACATTTTATAGAAAAAGATCTAATTTTACGATCAACATTTTCCCCAATAAATTAATTAATTTATATTATGTAGTCTTTAGGATTCGGTCCGAAGTAATTTGTTATTCGTGCTTGCAGCTATATCTTGTAAAGAGGGGAACTAAATATACACTGTATAAGCACTTAATACCTCGGTTGTTGCTTACCTTGTTTTTGTTGTTTTGCTTTATTAATAAATAAGGCCCCAATGATGGTTAACTAAAATCCTAAACCCGGAATCTATGCTAATTTAACGAAATTTCAACTATTTAATTCAACAACGATATATATGCAAGTTAGTTTTTTAAATTGAATGCATTTTTATAAGCAATAAAAACTTTTCCAGTCGAGAAAATTTTTAAATTATCTTCATATGTATAATTGGAAACCTTTTTAAAATTAAATTATCTACACTGCTCAAGGGTTTTTGATGAATTAAAGGGTAGATCGTTAAATTTTACGTATTCAATTCAAGTATATACAATTTCCCTCAACAGTTTTAATGTAAGTAAAATAAATTATACAGTATTGTTAAAAGTTTGCAAATTTACAACGATTAGTTCGAAGTGTAGTTTTTTTTTTGGTGTGGAACGATTTTAAAAAAGCAAAACAACTTTTGTGCGTATCTACGTATCTGGGTTAATCTTAAATTCAAACTGAATAGCTGGTATAATAAAGATATACCATGTCATATGGTACAGTTTGCGTGACATTTCTACAATTCCCCTTTTTGGGGTCATCCATTAAACTCGTCAACATATATAAAAACGAGAACGACTCACTCACACCCCCAAAGATTGATTTTCTAAACAATTATACACATTATTCACACAATTTTGGACACAGTGATAATAATTTGAATTTTCCAAATGAATACACTATCTTGTATGTGTTAGTTTTCTTCTTTTACCGCAGTGCAGACGAAATTTTGGCAAGAGAACTTTAATGATATGATAGGTAGAATGGCCACAAAGGGCCGATCAGGTCAAATTCTCAATGGATTTGATTTCGGGTTAAACCAGGTGTCGAACAACGTTATCTACATGACAAGAAAAACAAATGCTTTTAATAGATATGGTAAAAAGATAGTTGAAAGTGCTTTTATTATCAAATTACAATGAATATTAAATGAAAGACAATAAAAATGTAAACACACAAAGTATCGGATTCGCCATTATTTTTTGAAAACCACAAGGGGAATTGAATAAAGATTTTCTCACTTCGTTTTGGACAATTAAAATAAGCGGAGTAAAACCTTTCATCGTATTTAAGGGTTTAGAGTTTAACCAACTTGCAAATTTATACTGTTATTATAACAATCACGCCAATAGCATGAGTCTGTACTCTATAAATGAGTTTCCTTCAAGAACATAATTCTAAACTTTGTTATTTAGAGCCGTGAAAACTATTCAGCTATTCCCATATGGAGAATGGGGGTTGGGGGATAGAAAATCAAATGTTGGACTATTGGAGACATTTTGTTATATAAATACAAAACCTTTTTCTACGGCATACTGTGCCATTTTTATGAATTTGTATATCGTATAGTGGACAAAATCAATGTACTTGTAAATTCACAATATTGTAGAACAAACTGTTTAATAATTCAGCATAAATAAAAGTTTTAATCCAAAATTTACAAGAAAGTATTTTCTCAACAGTCCTCTATAAAATCCTTTTCTAGAATGTTCTAGCTGCATGCACTAGAAATTATTTTCAACATAGTGAATATTTATTCGTTAAAAATTTGGAAATCTGTTATTACAAAATATACATATAAGAATTCAGATATTATATTTTGTTAAATAAGTAGTATTTTTTTAATCTAATAGGACCTGCTAAATGTAAATCAATTGCCAAAATTGAATTTAAATTGAATTTTTGCAAAATGATCAATCTTTCAATTTCTTCGATCAGTTGGAACATTTTTAATTCTTTTTATTAAATTAAATGATTGTTTTTATTAAGAACATCCTAATAAAGCCAAATATAAACGGGGTTTTTCATTTCATGTGATAGTCTTCAGAAAAATCGATTTTGAATTTTTCAGTTTTCAGTTTTTTTTGAAATTTTGAGAATCGAAAATTTAAATTTTGCAAATAGGGTAGTGTTTGGTGTTGTTTCTTATTAACTTGGGCATTAGTATGTCAAATCCGTTAGCAGATTTCAATTTGGAGTTTTAGTTTTTGAAAAAATTGCATTTGAAAATTTTGTAAATTTTTGGTAAAAATTTTTTTCCCATTTTTAAACATTCATAGAAAATTTATTAGTCACAGTTTTTCTTTGATATTATACACGATTATTAATGCATCCATTAGATTTTATAATACATTTATTAGATTTAAAATAACTATCACAGGAAAAAAAATATAGCGCATTTTCCGACTAACCAACAAAAAAAAGTAAATTTTTATTTTTATAAAAGTGCTCACGAAATGAAAAATACTAATCGTAGGGGAAAACTAATTATTCCATTAGATGCGCCGTTCCTATGTCTATTAAAATAGTGATTTCATGAAAATTTTCGGAAAATTGTGGAAATTATAGCAAAATTTTTATCGATTCAGTGGAGTAAACATTTTTTGCAAATTTTGACAAAACAGTTATTCTGCTTATTGGAAATGGACCAAATAAATTCAACCATGGTGTCAGTTGTTCTCTGGGACTTGTAGTTTGGCTGCAATTTGCAATAAAAATTTTAACCAAAATAATAACTCTAATTGAAAAACTTTAAATGACCATATCTCTTAAACTAATGAACGAATCTTAATGAATTTTTACCAGTACATTTTCACAATATTCCTCTATAAACTGCTTTTTACTAGAAGTTTCTAGCTGTGCTACAAACAAAATGGCGACTACTTAAAAATTTTCGTTAAATTGGTTGAATAAAACTTAATAAAAAATTCAACATCAGACATATTGTTAAATAAATAGTGTTTTTTAATAAAATTGGGGATTGTGTTTTTAAATTTATTTAGTAAATTTATTTTCAACTTGCAGTTTTCCAAATATCTGCTTTTAAAGATTTTTTCAGAGACAAAACACACAACTTCACACAGCATCATTATTTTTATTGATGTTTATACATAACATTTTTCAATTGTCAGTAAAATCTTAATTAAACTTGTACAACACCATATTCGAACAAAATGTCTACTTTTTGAATAGGTCAGCAATTTTTTAATCATACTTGACATTATTTTACAATCTAGGTATATGTATATTCGCTCATGCAACAATAAATCTTTCCTAATCGCTATATGTGTACATATTCTCGTACATTATAGGACTGTCATCGTATTTACACGCAAAACAGATAAAAGAATTTTATAAGTAAAAAACATTCACTAATTTAAAAATTAATCAGAATAACATGCATATTAGAAATTTAATTAAATATTTCATTTGCTACTCATTTCCGTATATTAATTAATCATTTAAAAGCCACTAATAATAAATAATGGAATACTAAATCGATATGTACAATGTTAACAGCTTAGTTGTTTTATTATTTCACATATAAATATTCCTAACATGGTAATAAATTAATCACAAAGTTATTATTGAACAAACAATCATAATTATTTATTGTTATTTACAGCCACTGATTTTTTACAAAAAAAAACAACGATTTATTGTTTCTGTTGTATATACATAGATTTTTATTATTAATTTAAAAAGTAATTCACGCTATTCGCACGTTACATTCTATTCATTAATATGCAATGAGCTTTAAGAGAGAAATGTGCAATTTCAAGTTATTTTATGACAGTTTGTATACAATTATTATGCACCACTAACAACTGTTATTATTTCGGTATGCAATTAATTCAAAAGGAAAATTCATGGCCCTGATTACACTTTATAGTTATTGACCATATTTACTCTAGTGTGTAAATTTATTATATCCTGGATTTACGACTATTAAGAAACATTTTATGTGCCTCAACTTAAGAAAATGAACATTATTTTATGTCTTTCAGAATGTAAGCATGTTTTTCAGTTTTACAAGGAAAAACAACATCCTCTATGTCCAATTTTTGAGTTTTATTGCTCGAGAGGCAAGCATATAACACACAGTATAAAATTTCTGTAAGAATAAATACAAATTGTATTCTTTTGAACTTATAAACAGACTTTATAAGACAAGTAACGTGTATAATCTCGAGATAATCGTATTAATATTATTATATATCGAATAATTGTATTAATTGGTAGTTTTAAAATGTCATTTTCGCATCCAGTAACTTTTTAATTGACTTTTAAATGTAATTTACTGCTCCCTATACAATTACAAATTAATTGATAGAATTTTACTAACAATGTTAAATTAAATGTCAGCAAAAATAAAACATGAAAAATACTGCAAAATTTGCACAAATGCAATTTAAATACAAAATACGTTTATGAAAATATTCTTGATTTGAAAAATTGAATATACAGCCATTTTTTCCATATTTATACAATGCATATTGAAATAAATTCATTGATTTTAAATTACAATAAGCACCGTTGGTTGTTTTGTCTATTACGTATCGAATTCATTATACATATAAATTTTCATTAAAATAAATTTAATTGAATTAATTTTTGTTTCGATTTATTTACATATGCACACGAATTTGTACAAAAATAACGTCATGCAAATATTATTATCTTTTGTTTGTTCAAAACTATACAAAAAGATAAAAAAAACTACTATAATATGTTGTCATTGTATGTTTAAATCACATTGTTATGTAACGAATTTTACACGTTATTACATAACATATAATTTCGTGTTCAATAAAAAAGGGACGACAATTGAGAGGGTTGGAAAAAATCGGCACGTGTTGTGTATTATTTTTAGTAATTTCGTTTGAAATATTCAAAATAATAACAACAACGATAATATTTAAAATTTATGAGTTTAAATTTATTATAATTATATAAAATTTTACAAAGAATTCAAAAGAAACGATCGTACAATAATTAAAAACGTTCGAGATCGTTTTGAAAAGAAGAAAAGTGATTTTCAAAACGGTTTTTGTGAAAGGAACGAATAAATTACTGACACGGAAATTGTTCATAATATCTGAGACCTGACAGGATCTTGATAAAAATCGACAATGGCAACGATAAAACCAGACATTTTCCAATAAAATTTAATGTATACTTCAAGCTTATAAAAAATTTAAACAACCTTAAAATAAACCCGAAATAATTATATATTATACACGAAATTCAGGTTACAACAACAGCATATTTCGACTTTGAATTATTTATCAACCACTAAAAAGTTTTACGAAAACCGTTAGAAAATGTACAGATTTTGACATATTGTTTAAATTTCTTCACTATATGTTATTAAAACTCCCAATATCTTCAAGAGTATATAAAAATGTAGAAAAATTCAAGTTGGTTCAGAAACTTGAACTGAATACGAAATCAGTTTCCGAAGTCCCTTTTTTTTTAAAAAAAAATTGCGGTCAAGAAATCCCAAAATCCTTTGATTATCGTTCATTCAATTGGACATACCCGAAAAACGGTCGAATTCATTAACCGAAGTGGTTTGAATAATGTTTATATTGATGTGATTTATTCAAATTCGTCAAGAAATTAATAAAATCGCAAAAAGACCAACAAAATTCTAAAAACGGATCAATAAAACGCTAACGGCATACTGTTCAAATTTCAAAAGACAAAGCAAATTAGCAAACAGATATGTGTGGGGTGGCGGAATAGTAAAGGTATGTTATAATATCATCCCCACCCCTAAATAGTTTATAAGTGACGTAAACACACGCTTTAAACAACAAGGAATTTCAAAATGTGTATCTACCCTTGTAATTATTTAGATATACAGAAATTAGAGGAGCCCTTTGTAACACAGAAAATTATACTTGGAGTTAAAAAGACAGTGGTAAACGTAATAATAATTGATACCATAGAAAATTTATGGGAACTAATTAAACTTGTAGAAAAATTTCCTTTTTAAAAAGAGTATTTAATGCTGAATTTGCATATAATTTTCTAAAGTTTTCCATTAGCTTAACAGGAAATTATGGGTTACCTTTTATATATACTTAGTGAAAATTTACATAGTTATAACCAGCTGAAATATACGATCTATATATATTTAGTCTAAATCGTTATCTGTACATGTGCGGTTTTACGAAAACCACCCCTTTTACACTTACATTTTGTAAAAGCTTTAAGCGTGTTTTCTTCACTATAGAATAGTATGAATGTTTGATTTTTTCTGGAAATTCGTGAGAAAACAATACAGTATTCGTTTAAATGTTTCAAATATTGTCAACATGAATTATGTCCGAGAGGGTGAATTTAATGTTAGTTTGATTTATTATTAAAAATGACAACTGTTTGTGCATTAATTAACTGAAAACAATTCAACATATATATTTAAAATGTGTCAATTATCATAATTAGATATAAAACCTGTTGCACGTAATTACCACCATAAAAAAAAACAAAAATCATCACTCAAAAATTTGGTTTTCATAATTTCGTATGTGGGAAAAGTTTTGGTAAAAAATTGTATGAAACTTTACAAAAAAAAAATGGCATACACACGACTGAAGGGAGAAAAATTAATTAAGGAACATAAAAAGGAAGTAATTAATTAAAAATAAGGCATATTAAAATTGTTTTTTTTTTATAAAGACGTTAATTAGTTGTTAAAAACGAGAGCAAGATCCCGGCGCATTCACCAAATTTTCAAATCAATAGACCGGAAAAAGACACAATTGTAAATCCCTGTACCAAACCTTTTAGCCAACAAATCCGGTAACCATTTTCTTACAATACAACATTATACGGTGTTGTCTATATATATAGGTATACAACACATTACAACCAAATCCATGGATTTACAACCTTGGCAAATGAATTCATCCTGTATACGAGAATCGTAATAAAAAAAAACAACATTTTCTAATAGTAAAATTTATTATTTCGTGCCAAATGAGGCAGGTCACGTTCATACGCTTGGAAATAAGTCACCGCCGTCGTCGTCGCCGCCGTCGGGACGCCCCATCTCACCCTTTAATACAATTACATGTAAATATTATACAAAACGTCAACACAGCACAGTGTGTTTTTTTAATTAATTTCTAGAATAGTAGCAGTTTTAAAGACCTGTTTTAAAAATAAATCAATATTCAGAATAGATCACGTGTACGATTCGAGATAAAAATCGACAATAATAGGATGTATTCTCTTTGTTATTATTGTAATAATGCAATTCGATAAGCACACAAGGGCGTGGTGGTAATAAAACAATAATATAATTAGAAATTTGAATTTGTCGAAAAACATTTTCTTACCCGCTTCACTTGGAAATGTTCCGGCCTGAGTGTTTCCTGCACCTCCATGTCTTGGCGTGCCGGCTGTGCCACGGAATTCCGAAAATTGTCCAGTACACCACGTAACGTGAACTTCTTCATGCCTTCCCGTTCACCACGTCTATTATCTTGTTCTCGATCAGACCGTTTCATTGCACCATAATTAAAATATCATTTACTATATTAATTAATTTATTGTTTCGTTAATTATTATAAATATTCAAATATTGTATCCATATTTAAATTTTGTGTATAAATGTTAGTGTGTGTGTTTATTTTTACACCATTCTGGCTGGAATGCAGCAAAAATATCGACTATCGTACGAAGAGGGGGTGGTTTTTCAGACTATAATACTGGCGGCTATGATGGTGGTGATATGGTGGTGAACGCGCCGTGAAATTCTAACAACAAGATCGGTTTCGGTGGTGTTGCTTTAGTTTTACTATATATATAGATATATAAATGGTATGGAGAGAGAATTGAAGATTGGTATACAAGCCCGGAACTCTCTTGAACTTGACTGATTGTCGCGTCTCACCAACACCTAAGGGTAGTTCACTTAAAGTCAATACAGATATATCTGAACTGAATTCAGACCGTATTATAAAATACCCCCGTGTGCGACGCAATTCTGCGCTTTAGGGTTGAAATTGAAAGCGCACAAGCCGTTATATACATACATGTATTTTGTATAATTTTTTTAATCTGCAAATTTTTTTCGAAAAATATTCAAATTACTATACATTTAAAAATATGTTTTCGCTGCACAAACTTGATTTTAAAAACTGTTTTATCGTATTGGAAAATCGATACGTGTATTAACACTACCACATGTTGTTTTATACACAATATTATCGTTTATCAGTTCGCTGATAACGAATCTTTCGTTATTTTATTAATAAAAATCGAACTAGGGCGGAAATAATTTTTCGAAAATACGTAAAGCGCGCCACCGACAGGTGTTTTCTGGGTAAAATAGAATGACATGTACCTACGTAGCCAACTAATTCGCGTTTAAAGTTGCGTATTTTTTTGCAATAATTTTTTTTCTTTATTACTAACAAATAAATACATTCTATTAACAAACAATAATTATTTAAATACGTAAATTTCGTTATGTTCTTTAAAGTTTTTCTAAAAAACTGTTCTCTAATTTACTATCAAAGACAACGTGAGTTGTCAAAATTAAGGTAGGGTTTATTTTTGGCGGGAAATTTAATATTTTTTTAATAATAATAACATTGTTAAACAAATATACAAACAACCAGTAATCACTATATATTAGTTTATTTAATTATTTAGTCTATAAATAAACAGTGAGACATTTAATTTATTACAGTAAATATGGCCCAGTTTTTATGGGCTCTTTTGCGCTTTTTTCTTCCAAATCCAAAATTGACACGACTAAATTTATGGCCCAACCCATAACACCCTTAAATCAGCTCTCTGCCAACGAACATGACATGAAAACTCGCATGGAACTGTTAATATTACAAATCCAAGCGGAATTTTGTAAAGCATTAGAAATAGAAGAAGATTGTAACAAATTCAAAGTGGATAGGTGGTTGCGAAAAGAGGGTGGTGGTGGAATAACATGTGTTTTACAAGATGGTAAAGTATTTGAGAAGGCTGGTGTTAATATATCCGTGGTATCGGGCCATTTACCGGCCGGTGCTGTCGCCCAAATGCGCGCCCGCGGTAAACAATTAAAAGAGGGCCAGTTACCGTTCTTCGCAGCTGGTATTAGCGCCGTTATTCACCCAGTCAACCCATTAGTACCAACGATCCATTTCAACTATCGATATTTCGAGGTGGAGAACGCCGATGGGGAGAAACAGTGGTGGTTTGGTGGTGGCACCGATTTAACACCGTATTATTTAAATACGGCCGATGCTGTGCACTTTCACACAACATTAAAAGACGCCTGCGACAAGCACGACAAGTCCTATTATCCGAAATTCAAGAAATGGTGCGACGATTACTTTTTCATCCAACACCGAGACGAAAGGAGAGGAATCGGTGGGATTTTTTTCGACGATTTGGATCAACCCGACCAGGAAGCATGCTTTCAATTTGTTACTGATTGCGCCAAAGCCGTTCAACCCTCATACATCCCTTTGGGTATAATTTCCAATCAAACGAAAACGAAAACCCATTTTTCTTTACGTTTTTTTTCCAGTACAACGTCACAAAATGGCCAAATATGGCGACGTGGAAAGGGAATGGCAATTGTTGAGGCGCGGACGTTACGTTGAATTCAATTTAATTTACGATCGTGGCACTAAATTTGGACTTTATACACCTGGGGCACGATATGAAAGCATTTTGATGTCGTTGCCACTTACAGCGGTAACACTTTAACTGAAAACTATCAACTATTACTCAAATTTACACTTACAGAGATGGGAATATATGAATGTGCCTAAAGAAAATACACCGGAATATGAATTGCTACAAGTTTTACGCAACCCAAAAGACTGGATTACGGAATGTTCATGTGAAATACATAAAAGACAATAATTAAACTACAGTTTTTGTTACTTATACAATATATTTTCAAATAATTATTGTTAAACTAGTTTTTCAATAACATTAACGCTAATTCCTCCGCTTCATTCACATTTAATGAATCGCCGAAATGTTCTAGTTTAGCTTTCTTTTTCTTTGTCGGCTTATCTTCTACCGTTTTCCTCTTTTTACCTTTAAAATTCTCTAGTTTGTGGTGTTTTTCCATCTCCAATTCATCCTGTTCAAGTTCTTCTTCAGTTTTCTTTCCATAAATCTTGTCTGGGTCCGGCAACCAAGACAAATCCGGCTCTTCTTCCGATTCTTCACTACCAAAGTCATCCTGTTCTTCTTGTTCCTGCTTCTTTTTCTGCTCCTTTAATTTTCTTTTCTCCTCCCTATGTTTCGCCTTAACTTTCTCTTTGAACAACTGCTTATCAAACTTATCCTCTTCACGTAAAACTAACTTGGCTTTCTCAATATCAATACCAGACACGTCTTCATTCTCATATTCTTGTGCTAAACTCGATTTACGCTCTTTAACATCATTTATAGCATCTCCATCGTCGTCAAATAAGATTTTCTTGTTTGGTAATATTTTCTTTTTCAATAATTTTTTCGCAATTGCAGCTTTCGTCAACGGTTTATTGTTTTTTTTGTTTCTTGGAATCGTTGTTTCTTCCACTGTCGGTAATTCTATGTCGTGATCAAGTCTTTTAACTGTTAAAATATCATTATTTTCATCAATTTCGTCATCGCTGTCAATGTTGAACTGAATTTTTTTGTTTACGCCAACATCGGACTGTGTTCGCGCTTCTAATCTTTGCAGGAAACGAATTCTTGGTGTTATTGCCAACCCCAAAGAACGTGCATACGCGTCTATATCCAACTTGTGAACATCAAATACTTCTTTATCCTTCATTAAATGTATAGATTTTGCATACGATATAAATGCACGTTGCGCTACATCTTTTAAAGGTGGATCACGTGCAAGAAAAGCTTCAATTTTTCTTACTGGATTGTTTAATTTCTTCGGATTTATCCTAAAACAGACAATTTATAAACGAGTTTCTAAAAAATCGTTGTAAAACGCACTCTATAACATTTATTGGAATTTTTTTCTCTTTCAACTTTTCCACAATCGCCAATTCGCTTTTTAACAGCAATAATAAACTTTCACCGTTTCTGTGATAACGGGCAGTTCTTCCTACCCGATGAATATAAGTTTCGACATCTTCTGGACAGTCCGCCTGTATCACCCAGTGCACTTTCGGAAAATCTAAGCCTCTGGCAGCTAAATCAGTGGCAAATAAAACAGCTGATGATCTTTTACAAAAATCTTGGTATATTTCCATCCTTTTTAACTGATGTAAAGTGCCATATAATCGCATTAGACTGATTTTAGGCCTCAATCTAATTAAAACCAACATTGAACGTATATATTTCATAAAATTACTTAAAAAACTTACTTTTTAAAGATCTCATACGTGTATTTAACTTGATGACAACTAGATAAAAAGATAATAATTTTCAGCTTTGAATGATTTTTAATAAAACTCCATAAAATCGACATTTTATCTTCTATTTCACAAACAACATAGTTTTGTTCTAATTCTTTTGGCGTACTAAACTCAGAATGTTCATGTACAGCCACATAACTTGGATCTTTTAAACTTAAACGTGCTAAATCTCTAACTGACTTGGTTTGTGTAGCTGAAAATAGTAAAGTTTGCCTTTTTAATGGCAAATTAGGTATAATGGCGTTCATAGATTGCTCAAAACCCATATCTAAGCAACGATCAGCTTCATCTAACACTAAAATTTGCATATTTGCACAATCGAATAACGGATTTTCGTCCATGTGTTGTAAAAGTCGACCTGGAGTGCAAATAATTATGTTACACTGGTCCATACGGCCACGTTCGAACTTTAAATCTTTTCCACCGATTATCAGACCGGCAGAAAAGTCGTGATGTTTTCCAACTCGTCGCAGTTCTTCGAAAATTTGATAAGCTAGCTCTCGTGTTGGCGTTATTACAAGAGCACCCACCCCGTCCATTCGACTCCATTGCAAACAGTATAAACGTTCCAGTATTGGTATTAGAAATGCTAACGTTTTACCACTGCCTGTTTGAGCAGCTCCCAAAATATCTTTGCCTTGTAAAGCCAAACCAACTGATTCACATTGAATTTCAGTTGGTTTGTGGTAACCGCATTCACGAAGACCTTTTATTGTCTTGGCAGACAAAGGAAATTCGCTAAATTTCGTGACAGAGGCAGAATCAATCTAAAAATTAAATTTATGCTAAAAATTTGCTTGACTTTAAACTGTATTATTTATTACTGATTCATATTTTTCTTGTAGTTTTTGAATAATTGTTTTCTCATCTGGTTTTTTCTGTTTTTCTTTCTTTGTAAACACCTTTACTTTAGGCTTTTTGGATTTATTTTCCGTTAAAGCCATTTTATAATAATATTTAAACAAATTAAATGTGCTTTTGAGGTTAGTTCATTTTAGTAACTTTTGATTTCTAACTGATCTAACTCCAATATAGCTTTCCAATACTCTGCTAAGAGCTCCCTAACGAGCATTTGTGCACCCATATTTTAAAATTCTCTGTCCTGATTGGTGCAAAACCGTTTCTGGGTGCTCCAAACAGAACACTGGAAAGCCATTAAAACTAACCTATAAAAGTAACGTAAAAGTCAAGGATATTTTGAGAGAACTTTTAATATTTATAGGATTTTTCGGTTAATATTTGAAATAAAACTTTTAAAATCTATAAAACTTTATTAAATCTATGTTTTTACAGATTGACTGACTTAATCAGTGTGAATCATCTATAAAATTTTTAACAAAACAAGTTTTTTTGTGTACTACACATTTATTTAGTCATCTTGTAAACGGCTTTAGAGAAGCATATTCTGTGATTAATCGTGATTGTGAACGATTTAATGTGCGCCAATAAGGTTAGTATTAGTTTAGTATAGAAATAAAAGGGCCAATTGTTTACTGCTTAAGTTAGAGCACGTTTTTCACTATTTCAGGTTATGCGTAATTTAATTTTTAATTTTAAAAACTAAATATGCCTCAAGAGATCAAAATTCGTTTAGCATCACAACGCGTTAACCCTTCAGTAGCGATTCATCAACGTTCCCCAAAAATCTTCACTCCCGGTCAAGTTATAACAGAAAAAAATGAGTTTATGAGGTACAGTTTACGCTAGTGTTCAAATTTACGTAAAACTCTCTTTGTCTTTTAGAGGACATGGTACTTATGAAGAAAACAGCAACTTAATATCCTCCGTAGCTGGCGTACGCGAACAAGTCAACAATTTAATCTCAATACGGCCCCTGAAAAGTCGATATAATGGCGAAATTGGGGATGTAATCGTTGGCCGAATAACAGAAGTACAACAAAAACGTTGGAAAGTCGAAACAAACTCACGATTGGATTCTGTTTTACTTTTATCATCCGTTAATCTTCCTGGGGGCGAGTTGGTGTGTGAACTGTCATTCAATTCACTAGCATAAACTAATTTTATAGGTTTTCTAGAGACGAAGATCGGTTGAAGATGAACATATGATGCGACAGTATTTACAGGAAGGCGATTTAATCAGTGCTGAAGTCCAGAACGTGTTTTCAGATGGTGCTCTATCACTTCACACAAGAAGTCTTAAATATGGAAAGCTGTCCCAAGGTGTTCTTGTAAAAGTGTTCCCTTCTCTAATCAAACGAAGCAAAACTCACTTCCACAATCTACCAATGGGTGCTAGTATTATTTTAGGTAACAATGGCTTCATTTGGATCAGCCCGTTGGTAAATATGAATGAAGATAATGCTGGTGGTTTCGTACAAAATTTCGAAGAAGTTCCAAAACAGGAACGAGAAGTCATTGCAAGGATACGTAATTGTATTTTAGCGTTAACACAAAGTAAAATGATGTTATACGACACTAGTATATTGTTTGCGTATGAAGAATCGTTGAAATATGAAAATGTTGTTGAATTATTAATTCCAGAAGCAATGCTAGATGTGGCTATTTCAACACAACAACGTTTAAATATGTTGGAATTGGAATGAAATTTGTTTTTTACACAAATAGACTTTATTTTGAATTGCAAACAAATAGAATTTATTCATATTCTTCCCATGGAACGTTCCACAGTTGCAAAAAGCCCTGTTTTGTTCCAACAGCAACAACATTTAAACTGTAAAATAATTATTAATTATAAATGCGAGAAAATTTCGTAAAATTGTCTATACTTTTTTGAATTAATTGATAAATCGGTTAAAATTCCATCAGCCATATCGTCGTCCGTAACATTTTTCACTTCTTTACGGTTGATTAAGTGATATATTTCCAAAATTTCACTTATTCCACAACCGGCAATCAATTTTTCCACACCTGGCACCCAAGTTAAGCTATTTAACACGTTTTTCGTGAAAATAACTTGCGCTGGACTTTCCTAAACAAACCAAACTGTGCGTCTAAGTGCGTTTAATTAAAATATTTAAGCAATCCTACTTGATCTAGCAAAAAAATTCTGATTTTCTCATCATTTCCAAGCGTTGCAAACATTTCTTTACGATTTGGTGAGAATTTCACCAAATTTAGTCCACCATTTACGTGTTCATAGTATTTAAAAACTGGATCTAATACAGGTAATTCTTTACTGCTGCCTAGAAGTTTATAAAATTATTAAAGAAACTTATTTAAATTGGTTGAACCTTTTAATTCTGATGCTCCAACTGTTGAGCATTGCATTAAATGTCCACCTTCAATAGCTACCATAAATATATCGTTCATAAATGGTGAAAAATCGAAGCAAAGTATACCACCAGTGGATCTATCTATTAAATTGACTTTGTTTAATAAAGGCGTTTTGATTTTATATCTAAAAAATCGTTAAATAAGCCCAAAACTCTTAATTGAATACGTTTTTACTTGGTCTTTTTTGTTAGTGCATTGGAAATTTCCGTTACGTTTAAATTCCAACAAATTACACTGCCATCAAGGCTAGAACTAGCTAATAAAACCGTGTTTTGTGTGTCCAAATCAACTGGCCACGATAAACACGTAATTGCATCATTGTGAGCGTTTGAAATTTGACTTAAAACACTTTCATTAACATTTAAATAAGATTCTTCAGCGTTTTGTAGATTCCAAACGATTAATTCACCAGAAACAGTGCCAGCTGCTAGAATTTGCGGCAATTTCGGATGGAATTTGATGCAACTGATACAATTTGATGTGGATATTTGTTTTTTGGAACATTCCACAAACTTTCCTTCCCTAACAATGAAAATTGTACGTAAAAATGTGATTGTTTTTAGATTTGTTGAAGTTATACTTTGCATTAAAGGGATATATTATGGCTAAACCGATATGGTGGCACCAGTTTTTGTGTTCAAAACTGCACGCTACAGCTAGATAACGTCCATTACAGTTCCAAGTGACTGCCTTTACTTTCCTCACCTAAAGAATTCGTTAGAATTAAAGATTGATTGTGGTTTGAATGCTATTTTTACAGTGTCATTGTCTTCGACTGTACAAACTTGCAAATTTTGGACCATCTTCGCTCCAGACTGCTTCCTGTCGCCCTGTAACTTGTATCCGAGGAATGCACGTGAATTTACCACATCATCCATAGCAGTTTTAACTGTTGGATAGATTTTTTCCAACCAATCAGATAATCTTCGGAAATCCGTTTGTTGTTCCTGTTTTTCACTCGCATTTTCAGTTTGTACCTGAAATAAATGAAATTAAACCTTTATTTGTTTGTTCTATTGAGTGTTACCCCATCATTTTGCTTTAAATTCGTATTTGAAGCTTGATCTTGTGTGGAAAAATTGTCTGTTTGACTTGTACTTTCAGAACGAACTCTAAAAATGGATTATTAAAAAAACTCTTATCTAATTAACACGAAATGGAATAAATACTTTGTTACTTTCCATCTGGAATCAAAACCAACACACTCATTGTGTTTAATACCAAACATTTTAATGGAATTATTGATTTTTCTCAATTTCACACTAGATTTTAAATGTCTAGTGTATTTTACAAGCAATCGTTGGTAGATCAACTAGTTACATTTGGTTTTTAACTAACTAACAACTGACATTTCTATTGTCAATTTTGATATTAAAATGTCAATAAACCTTTGTTGTAATAACAAATTATTTAATTTAATCAAATAAAATGTTTTCCCGAATCAAAACATATACAGAACCATTTGAAAACAAATAAATAAGTCACTTAAAATTGGTTACAAGTGTTTAGATTGTAAATAGGCCATTTTAACACCATGTCCAAGACACGTTTACGACCCATTTATGGTAAATCGCCCCCATGCTACTACAATAATCGATTAGAGGAGCGTAAAAACCGTGCAAAGGCCCAACTAAATGAGAATGTACGAAAATCGGACAAGCCGGACGATTTCATTATGTACGAAGAGAGTGACAATGAAGAGGAGCCCTCATTTCATGTACAAAAAGACATTTTGAATACTTCCTACAATTTCGTCGACTACGTTAGAAATCGTGAAGTGTTCCCCAATTATATAAGTTCCATTACAAAGGACTACGGCAGTAGACATATATTAACGCACGAAATGTTTCGTGAAACACCAATTAGTTTAAGTAATATGAATAAAGTGTTTTGTTCGCAATGGTTGAGTGATAGGCAAGTGGTTTTTGGTACAAAATGCAACAAGGTACATACGACTTAACAATCCCATACACCATTATTGGTTTACATTAATTTTCAGTTGATGGTTTACGATGTTGTGACACACAAAATAGATCAAATACCGTCTTTAATAAGTCGTCGAACCCCATTAGCGCCTGACCAACAATGTGGCATACATTCGATACAAATCAACCCATCCCGGACCCTGTTGGCGACTGGGGCCCGTAACACGTGCGACATTGCCATTTATCGCCTGCCAACACTGGATCCGGTGTGTGTGGGCGAAAGTGCCCACCGGGATTGGGTTTTCGATATGGTTTGGCTCGATGACGAGTTCCTGGTTAGCGGGTCGAGGGATACACGGATGGCGTTGTGGCGTATAGGGCCGCAAATGTTCGAAAATAAATCTGAAGTGCCAACACATCAACATATACAGGCGGTCGTATCGAAGGATTGCAGAAATTCACAAAAAGTAACAAAAACTAATTGTTTTTATAGAAATTTCCAAACCGTAATTTTGCTAGGTGCGTGCATTGACGTTCAATCCGAATTTCCAAGAGATAGCGGCGTTAAGTTTGAACGGATACATACACATATGGAGTGCGGAGAATTTTCGTCAGAAATTGTCACGGAAATTGCCATCAAGTCAGGAAAATGTTTGTTTAGCCGTACAAGAAACGTCCGGATTGTATGCCATTGGATGTAAATCGTATACTTTGTTGTTGGATTGTAGAACATTACAGGTATTAAAAGAATTTGTTTCTTCATGTGTTGAGTTTTTGTTTTTTTCTAGCCGGTTAAGCGGGTTTCGTCGCGTTACTCAGGTTTTGGAATTCGTTCGGCCAGTTTTCAGGGTGATGTTCTAACTGTTGGCACCGGTGGTGGTATGTTGATGTTTTACGATTTAAAAGCCAACAAATATTTAGAATCTAGTATAAATTCATCACGAACAGTTGTACTTAAAGCTAGTAAAGGATATGTGGTATAATAATAAATTTATTTTCGTAATTTCCATATAATATTGTATCGTGTTTTATAGTTCGCCGACGATGAATATATGGACAATGTACAGAATATGAAATATGCACCTGCAATTTATACACATTGTTACGATTCAAGTGGTACACGATTATTTACAGCTGGTGGTCCATTGCCAGCCACATTAACTGGAAATTATGCTGGTTTGTGGCAATAAAAATGTGTCGATTTAAGAATTAAACAAATTTCTGTTTTTGTTTTTATTAAAAGTGGTGTTGTTTTTTCGTCTCTTTTAATTTTCTGATTTTTTTTTAGTTGAATTGCATTTATTTATTTTTTTCTGGTGAGCGAACTTGTATATTCCATTAACAAGATTTCTAAAATCTTTTTAAATATTTATATATTATATATATATTAGATGATGCAGATGTTTTTTTTAAAAAAATGCTCAACCTTACTATGTAAAAACTGTGACTTGTTAATATATGAGACTTAAGGATTTAAAGACATGAGGAAAATTCAGTGCAATTTTTTAATTTTTGTTTAGTTGAAAAAAAGAGGATCATTTCGACTAGTTCGTGATTTATTGTGTGTACAAAAAAAAGTATAAAAAAATAAAGAGAAATGGTGAATGAATACAAGTGGTGTTTTCTTTTATAATAATAATAAAACATTTTCAAGTTTGTACGACTATAAAATGGTGCCTAATAAAAAGTGCGATCTAAAAAAGATATATATATTCATATAAGTTATGGGTTGCAACATAAAAATGCGCTCATGAAGCGATTAATGTTCCTTAACGTTTCCGTTTTGCGATAGCATTAAATATTCGCCTCTCTTTTTGTGCCATGCTATCACATTTATCAGGGCAAGATTTCAATTACATCTTACCTGGTGGTGGTGGAGGGTTTGAAAAACAACAAGCAAATATTTCCCTTTAATATATACGTTTTCCTAGTTTCTCTGCAAACTAAACTAAAATATAAGGCAGTCTAACTAAAAAAAAAGAGCGCAACGACTTAAATTAACGTACGTACATACAAAGGTGTTTCATGTCGTACAAGGAGGTTTAATTTTCTTTTACAAAGTCTGATTTATGTTATAATGTTTGTCAACAAAATAGAAAATATTTGTGTAAATATATTTTAAATTAAAATGCTTTTAAACTTAAAAGCTCATCAAGTAGTTGAAATCGTAAAACTGGTTCTTAGGAAAAAAAACATTGTGAATATGGGTGTAAAGTTTTTTGATTTACAACTGCAGACGAATATATATTATTAACTAAGCTATAAATATAGTTGCAAGTGCATAAAACTTAATATAGAATTTTCTTTCAATCTAGCTATTGATGGAAAAGTTTAAAATGTCAATTTAAATGTAAACGATATTCATTTATATTTCGTTTTATACAATTTATCTAGGTGCATTTTGAAATAAGCAACATCTACTATGTTTATTTCAAGTGCCATTACAAGAGTTAGTTTAATTTTCCACTTGATGTGCAAAGGAATTCATAAATGGTTTAGTTAAGTAGTAAAAACGGGGCGCCCACACCTTATATATGACATGAAACTAAATATTTGACATTTGTAAGTCATTATAAACTGTTAAAAGGGATGCTGCATGACAATATTGAATAAAGGACAGGTCCGGCAATATCCTCTCGTGTTGTGGTCAGGGAGTCCAAGTTGACAGAGAAACCGGACTCATTCATTAAGCGTCCGCAAAGCAGAACAGTCAACATACCCTAAATTATATTAAACCTGCAAATTGTTTCGTTAGACGAAAATGTGTTCACTTCTCTCTAAAATAATCCATTTTAGACTCTCGAACTTGAATGATATAACTACTATATTATTATTATTTTAAACTATTTTCCAAACAAAATATCTGCAAGCTAAAATTAATTACAACATTTTGTTTATAACGAAATTAATGTGTCAGTTTGAAAATTGATTTTTCTTCTAGTAGCACTTGAAATATTTAAAAACTTTCTATCAATTAGTCTAAAGGGAAAAACTTTTAAAGGTCTTACAGTTAATCAATTTAGAAATGGTGATTTTCCAATGTATATTCTTTGAGAAATGCGAGTTTCAAACTAGATATTGTATTGGCTTCGCCTAAAAAGTGATTTACTGTACAAAACATTAATAAATGTTAAACTTGCTTTGTAATTAGTGCCTTTCCAAAACCTATAGATTAATTTCCCAAAATATAACAGTAAAGTTGAAGACAAAGACGAGATTTTTATTTAATGCTATCAAATAACAATTATGCAAAAACGTTTTATAAATATGGCAAAACAAAACCCTAATAAATCATATATACATAAGGATTTTTCTGATTTTATTGATGGGGCTCTGAAAACTATAATGTCGGCGCTTGTAAATGTTGCAAAAGATATAAGTCGTACAGGCGCGCGTCTTTTTACTATGCAACTTTTCGAAATTTATGATTTTGTGTATGAGTGATTGATTGAAATGCCCTATATAGTGACTTCATAATGGATACGTCAGTATAATAAAAATATCCATTATCTTCTCGTTTCCAAAAAGCCATCACCATAATAAATCATTTCTTTAGACATTTATGAAGATCCGACACCCTTCATACAAACGGTTCTTTATATATTTACTATTGTATGTGCGGATGATGATGGTGGTGGTGTCATTGTATTACAACCCTTTAGTCGTATTGTACGCCAAAAAAGAAAAACTGCGATAGAAAAACCACTCAAAATTATATAATAATGTTTTTAAATGTCAAGTGAAGAGAATTCATTAATTTTAAAACGAAAACAATATTATATTATATTTTCGAGTGTATCTTTAATATAATTGAATAAAGTTTATTTGAGAAGAAAATAGGGGTGCAATAATATTATATATACCTTTTGGAGGTAGTAAAAAAGCATATTTCTAGAACCTTTTCATGTCTACCTATGAGCATGTGAATAAATCTAAACGGGTAGAAATTGATATGAAAAATAAGATTTCCATCTGTTACGTTTTATGGAAAAACTTGCCCATAAAAGATACGCCCTCACTATAATATAGTGAGTTTATTGATTAGTTTTTTCTTTTGTTAATATTTTGTAAAATGTTAATTGTTGCGCATAATTTTTCCAAACTTTTTACGACCGATAAAAATGGAAAATTGAAATTTTTGTAGTTGAAATCGTCCCAGTTTCCACATATAAAGTTTTACTGGACAAGGGATGGCTTTCCAGATGGGGTAAAAGCTTATACAGCAAAACGTGCCCCGCTAAGAACACACAAAAGTGAGTACAGAGAGTTACTCGTCTCTATACACACACACTTTTATTAAATTGGTGGTGCTGTCATTTTTTATTTTGGCAGTTTGAGTTGCAAGGGTTGCAAGCAACGTAAAACTCCTGACACGGATATACCTGGATGTAATAAATCCGCCTCTCTGCGGGGGCGGCAGATTGAAACGTGCCTTCTTCCATTTTCTATAGACTTTTTTGCTTCAGTTTCTATATATGTTGTATAGTGCAATCCTTATAATGTGCCAAAATTGCTGTAGTAAGAAAAATCCCAAGCGGATTTTACTCGAAAAACAATAATTTAAAATATTGAAAATTAATTAATAACATTAAATAATTGGGTTACTTTCACAGGAGAAATACTAGAAATGGTTTTTGACTCAATTTTTGAACGAATCTTAAAATATGACGAAAAGTCACGTGGAATTTTCTTTGAAGGAAAAACAAGATTCTTAAATAAATTCCTGGAAAGCTTTTCCCGATCAGATAGAAAATTCTTATATATTAATATATTTATTGGCAACTTAATTTGTAATCAAAAACACGAATCACTTAAAAGATTTACAAAGTTTCTTAATTAAAATCACAAACTTTTCAGTCATATACATACACTCTCTGGCTCTCTTGTGAAAATTCTTTTAAACAAAGGCTTGAAAAAATTTTATTTTAACATGCCAGCAAAAAAAACTTATTTACATCCGTTTTGATGAGAAACTTTCCCATTTTTGCCATTTTTTTCATCAGTAACATTAAAAGTTGATATAACAAAAACCACTTTGTAGTTTTCGTTTTGGCTTTTGTATTGGTGTGTGTATAAAAGAATAGCAAAACCATAAAGATTAATGTGGAAAATGACAAAAGTTTTGCACACGAATTGACTTTATTGGTTAACTTGTAAATTGTCGTTGGCATTTATTCCTTCAACACAGAATTCCGTTCTTCTTATTACAGTATAGCCAATAAATAGAATATGTGTCAGCAATTTTAAAAACTGGCCTTTTGGAAACACGACTCTAAAAAATTGTTGAAGCTCAAAAATGAATTCCTCGACAATTGTTTTGTTCGTTTGCGCCCGTAATGCGAGTTTGGTGTAAAAATCGTTGGACTCTTAACTGTTTGTAGACAGAAAATGAGAAGACATGATCGCACAACTACGAGACGGATGCGGTAAATAAAGTTTTGCGACGGAGCGACTCCAAAGACCGGAAGTCGTCTATTCAGATGAACGGTAGAGAGAACTTACCCTTTCCTCTAGTTATATATATGTGTATTTTGGTGGAGCTTTAATATACCTATAGTATAAAAATAAAAAAAAATTATAACTTTAACCAGTTTATTTTTTATAACTCCCCACATATATCCACAGTAAAATGGTTATTATTTTTCCTTTTCCTAATAATATACCATCATTTTACTGGCTTCACTCACGCTCTTCCCCCATATAAAATTTTCACAATATATACGAGTTGTAATCTTGAAATTTATATACAATATTAATTTTTATGTATTTGTTTAAAATTTATTACACGCTGTTTGATATTAATTGATGTTATAATTAATTGCCAGCATGTTTCATTTGCAATTATTTTTGCAAATGAAATGCAAAACTGAATTTTTCATTAAATTTTCAGTAATGAACTTTATGAATAATTAATTTCAACTAAGTACATATATTTATCAAATAATATTAACATATATGTATGTGTCAAGGTTGAACACCCTGTATGTAACCCGTTTTCAAGTACAATTGTAAAATTATGTCTTTTAGTCTCATTAAATTCGTATTTATGTCTGAGGCTATAAAAACTCAGCTTTTGTTCCCAGTTTTATTTTATACAATTCAAATTATATACCTTATATTGTTGTACATTTTTTTTTTGTTTTGTTTAAATAATACAAGAAACTTTTTAAAATTGTATTTTATATTAAAGCTTAGAGCGCCTTTTCGGTTTAAAAAATGGTTTTTTCCAAATTAGTTATAGAAAATAGTGATTCAGTTATTGTTATATACGAAAAACCGGCTTGACAATAGAATAAATTGTATAAAGACATTGATAAATTACAGACAGTTTTCCATTTTGAACATTATTTATTCCGTAAAAGTGGTTTTTATAAAATGGAAGAAAAACTGCGTATTTTTTAAACCAAACGAAATACACATCCGTAATAGTAGTAATAAATATTTAACGATATAATAAAAATCTTTCACCATTTTGTGTATATCATAAAAGTTGGTTTGATGGTGTTAAAAATGATTAAAATTGGAAAATTGGAAAAATATTATTATAATTCAAATAATAAAAATACACACGTATTGTAAAATTTATTATTACAGCGCACTTCAACACTATATATACTATATATTCTAATTTGTCCGAAATTTGCATTTAATACAATTTTCGTATTATTCTCACGTATTTGTAATAAAGTGTAATTTTACATATTTAGTGTAAGATGGATGTGTGAAGAAAAATGGCATGTATTGTATTATAATAATAAATTTCCCATTTATGACGTAAATTAATTTAATGTCGCAAGTACTGTAAACGAAATAAAAGCTGTAATAATATAATACGAAATGGGCGAGACTTAAAAATGTTTATTTTGATAGGATTTTCTTACCAGCAGAAAAAACAACATTAAATAACTACGGGGTTGTAGATGTCAACGTTAATACTGTTATATTTTTATTTTTATTTCATACAGAAAAAATATCTCTCCAACGTAATCTAATACACCTGGTACAGAAAATTTACTACACTTAAACACCTTGTATGATTTAAAGTTAACACCATTAGTTGCCGAAACTATAACAGGGGGTTACATTTAAAGTTTTCGTGTTAAGTACTTTACAAACAACTTTTTCCTCACCGAGTAAATTATTTAAAACAAATTAGTTTTTCAATTAAAAAACTTTTGTTTGTCGAAATCTGATGTATTTAAAGTTATTTTGTCGATTGAACGAAAGTCTACACATACAAGAAGACTTTCAAAAAAGGTAGATACGAGTATAACAAACTAAAAAGATATTGCAATTCCATTATATGGGAAACTTTTGCAGAGGATTTGTTTTAATTTAATTGAATATTGTTTTTATGGTCCCTTTTTTCGCAACTTTTGACAAACAAAAGCTGCAGAAAAATTTCACATGCAGTAATTTTTCACAATACTTGTAAAACATTTTACTATTGATAAGCTTTATCTGGTTTGAATTATTATTATTGAATGGCATGTAAATTGCATTAATTTTTAATCAATGTATTACATCCATTGTATTCTAGTCTAGTTTTTTCACATATCTGTGATCGCTGATTTTAAAATAATGTCAAAATGTAGTGAATGTTTTGATTTAATAAAAAATTCACTATGTTGCCATTGTCTAAATGGGCATTTAAAAGTTTTCGGATATGTTGTAGCCTTTTTGGGTGTGGTAAGTTATTAAAAAAACAATTTTTTAATTAAATTACCATTAAAATCCCTTTGTAGATTAGTAGAACTGCCGGTACAACATTTTTCTCAATAATTATCGACAAATTAACCGAATACGATCCAAAATTGTACGATATTACTTTCGGTGTATTTTTAGGCTATTTTGTTGTAACACTTTTAACATCAATTTTATTAATTGTTGGAATAAGACTGGTAAGAAAAGAGGAAAATTTTATAATGCAGAAAATTGATTGTTTTTAATTTTCCAGGAAAAAGCTTATTTAATTTTACCATACATAGTTGTAATAACAATAGAATTTTTCTTGTTGTTAATTTCCTTAATTGCTAGTAGTTTTTTAGTTGAATTAATTAATGAATCAATTTTGTTAGCCGGTTTAATACCTGTTGGAATACTACTATTATTAATAAATTGTTTTTTTTGGATAATATTATTAAAGTTGTTCCAACAAATTGAAAATGAAATTGTAATAGAAAATAGAAATGTATTAAAAATAAATTGAATAAAATATATTCGTAATAAATTATTGTTTTTCTGTTCTAAAGTGATGTAGTGGTTTCTTAAGAACACACTGTTTGCCCATAAATTAGATACAATAAAGCCATTCACATCAATTTAACAACATGAATTAAGTCAATTTGTTGCAAAATGTCGGAAAAGCACTCTCTTCTCTTATCTTTTGTATCAATGATGGAATTTCTGTGTGCTGTGTGCTTTTGGAGAGTTCTTTATAGTTATGGATTGTTCTTTAAGTTTTCCCACTCGGAAGTTATCCAATATCCTAGTTGTTCCCTGTTGGCCAACACAAACATAGGGAGGCCCCCCGAAATGTACAACTTCTGCCAAAAACGTGCCCTGCCAACAGTCCTACAATTCAAATTTCACTTTACTGTTAAAACAATTCAATCGGGCGCATTAAATGTTGTTGTGCAGATTTATAATAATGCACGATTGCGGTGGAAATTTTTTCCATACAAGTGTTATGATTTATAATTTTTTGTCCACAATTTTAATAAACCATTATTTTGAAGATTTGTGCCAAATTACATTTTCCAGATGGCATAAAAGTGTAATAAAAATCCAAATTTTAAATGAATGTACGAATTTTATTATTAAATACATAATACAGAGTGGTGGGTATTTTTAATTTAAAACAAATTTATTGAATGGAATAAGAAAATAAAAATTCGAGAAAATGTATTATAAATAAAGATCATCGAGTTAATTAATATCTACCAGAAACAGGTGTTTATGATTATTTCAGGCAAAAACTTTCTACACAAATAATATTAAGCTCGTTTTCGAAACGAATGAATCATTTTTTTATAATTCCGTTTTTCTCATTTTATTCTTATTTAGATAACATGAATTTATTGTTGAAGATTGTGCATTAAAAAATGAAAATTTGATTAGATATCATTTTAATTTAAATTGTAAATCATGTGGCTTTAATAAATAAAAATGTTTGTTGTAGTTTGTGTTTTTCTTTTCAAAAATTTCCTTGTAAATATTTACGAAACTTTCGCGTATACAAGAAATAAGTCAACATATCATAAAAATGGATGCAAGATATCGGGATATACGATTAAATAAACAACCTTTTATACGGAATACCCTCGGAATACCCTCATGTTTGTGTCTACTTATTATCAGATAATGCTTTCAAGTATACAAATTTGAATCATATTTATCTTCCCACATTTTTATACTAAAAAAATCCGAACAAAAGAACTAATTGACCTTATTGATAAAGTATCCCTTTATAGATTTATCAATAATTGCAAATATTGTCTTTGAAAGCACTTTATTTTTATGATATCGACAAGGGTAAAAGTGGATTTTTTGAAATATGTTCACTAGACAATTAAATCTTGTTATCAATAATTGCACTTTTACCGTATATGTACTGGATTGTTTATTGGAAAAACATCATTAAAATAGAGACCTTGCGTATAAAGGCAGTTTTTTTAAAATAAATCTATATCTTATCATTTATAAACCATGCGTATGATTTGTTTTGCATTAAAAATTTTAATAAATCTCACAACAGTACGTTGTCTACTATTAACAAATAAAATTGTTGATAATAATGTAACGAAACACGATTTAGTAAATATAATAAAAGATACAAGAATAATAACAGTTTCACTACAGAAAAACACCCATTTAACATCATTTCTGAAAGAATTATTTGAAATGGAAGCAACATATTACGTTAGAAATATAGAAAATAATAAACAAAGTGTAAAATCACAATTATATATATTGGAAATTGGATCAATTGTGATTTTAAAACAAGCAATTAATTTATTTCGAACGTGTTCATCGTGTTGGAATCCATATACAAGAATTTTAGTTATCCTCTCGAATGATTTGTTATTAAATAATGAAATTTTTCATATAGTGCGGTACGGAGTCAATATTTTCAATGTAATCATTTTACAGAAGAATAAATTCTATCGTAAGAGCAACAATAATATAATAGTTGAAGTAAAAGAATCACTTTGGCACAGTCACAATCAATTTCAGAATTGCTCTCTTAAAGTGACATACGTTATAAGAGAACCATATGTAATAGATGATGAAAATATTGAAAATTCAATAGGAATCGAAATCAAATTGTTAAACACAATTGCGAACAAATTAAATTTAACAATTTTCTATAAACGGACGAAATTGAGCCGTGGTGATATTACGGACGATGGTAACACCACAGGTTTGTTAAAACAATTAAAAAATGGTAAAACCGACATTATTTTGGGCGGTTATGGAATTACGAATGCACGTCTAATGCATTTCGATGCAACCAAACCGTATTTGTACGATAAAATGCAATGGTGTACAAAACAAATATTATTAATAGATCGTTTTTATAATATCCAACAACTAATCAATGGACGTACAGTTTGTTTAATTATTTTAATGGTTTTTATACAAATTGAACTTATTTGGCTTACAACGAAACTAACGAAAACTGAATCATTTCATTACAAATCGTACATTTGTTGTTTGTTAAATAATTTCGCAATAATATTTGGCAAAATTGTACATAAATTACCGAAAAGTCAGCCGACACGTTTGGCCATTGTTTTAATACTTTTATTCAGTATCATGTTTGGACTAGTATTTCAAACGTACATGCAATCAGTTTTTTCTTTTGGCATTACATTCAAAAAAAAATACCGTACTGTTGAGGACATAAATGCCAACAATTTAGTAGTCTATTTTGAACATAATTCATGGCGTTATTTTCAATGTTCGACAAATGGCACTACTGACAATAATGTCTCAAAAGAGTGTGAAATTGTTTTAAAGCGATGGCAAAATTGTGATAATTTCACGCATTGTATTAAACGAGTAACAGATAGTAAAGCCGATGATGATGATGGGGCTGTATTAACATTAAATCTATTCACAAAATATTTTATCGATTATTTAAATTTGAGTGAATTGAATTGTTTGGATGATACTTATGTTATGCATCCAGTTGTGATGTTGATGCGAAAACGTTTTCCATTTTATCAACAATTTCAAACAACTATTGGACGTATTGAAGCTGCTGGCCTTTTAAATAAATGGCAACAGGATGTTTTTCAGAAAACCGATTACAAAAAAAGGCCGATTGTTTCGTATGATAACAGTCGAATAGAAAATGTGTGGCAATTCTTTTACATTTTAATTGCTGGATATATTTTAGCCATTTTTCTATTCGTTTTAGAACTGCTATCGATTTAGGTGTGTTATTTTTATATTTGTTTAATTTTAATTCAGGGTGTGACATACATGTACATTAATTAATTATAAAATTCAAGTAAATGAAATTCATATAGGGTGTGTTAAATTTTTAAATTTTCTTCATAATTTATTTTGTTCATTTTTTGCCCACATCCTTTTAATGCTGAACACGGATAAGATATTTATATTCTTACTCCATCTACATTCTACTGTTATATATAAAAATATCTAAGAAAATTTTCAGATAAAAACAAAAATTTAACTTTAATTAATGAAATTTCTTTTAAACAAATTAATACGTATTTTTATTCAATATAAAGTCGCCCTGTATAATGTTTTAATTAAATTTATGTATATTTTATAACTCTTTGGGCGTTAATCATGTTCATAAAAAATGGGAAGTTTACGTCCCAAGGCAAAAAATATTTTATTAAAAAAGTATGTTTGTAAAAGTCTCTTATTCCCGATTTTTACGAGAAACTCTATTATTATTATTGCTTTGAAATACAATATAAAATCAAAATGAAATGTAAAGATACATGAAAAAAATTATATTCGGCGAGAGGGTTAACGAAAAACGGCCAAAAAGTTTATTTCGTATAGAAGATATCCGTTTAGCCATTTAATTTATTGAGTTTATTGAACACATATCAAGGTTTATTGTAACGTACTGTTTGCTGTTGGCCATTCTGGGGTGCCTTTTTCTCACTCACCCTCAATATATATATATGGGGTAGAAGTAAATTCTGCACACGTAGCATGGCGTGTCCAATTTTGTTGAAGATGACGGAAAGTTGTTTTATTATAGACATCCCGAATCTAAACTATATAATTTCACCTCTTTTATTATAATACAAACATTAGAAAAATCGTATTAAATAAATATATAGTTTGTGAATGAAAGTGTATTTAAATAAATATAATTTAGCAAAGTTTCTTCTGTTGTCTTTCAATTAAAATGGTTGGAATACGTATATCTTCCAGTTGAAAATAAATGTTTTGACTTTTAATTAACAGTAAACTGTTTTTTTAATTAAAAAAGTGAATAGTTGTGTTTGTTTTCCGTTAAAAAAAAGACAACGAATTTAATTGGAAATTTCGTTAGAAAATTCGTTCGTATTGTCGAATCTTTGTACAGATTTCGTACGATTATTATTTAACACCTTCTGGTTGAATTGTAATGTTTATACAAACGACAAGCTCCCATTCAAGTGGCTTCCATCCATGGGGTCGTAATTCACAGCACGTGCTTTAAACTATAATATAGGGGGATGGATGCCACCTTTTGTGTTACACTTGTACCTCTAAATGCTACAATGCTAGTGTAAATCTCATCAATGTTGTATTAAATCCGTGTTGTTGTTGCATTCGGAACATGTTTGATTTGATTGCAAATTAATTTGATGACTTATTTGATGACTTAAAATTAGTTTGTTACATTTTAATGAATTCAACATTATGCTGTTCGATTTTTTACAAAATACATGTTAAATTTCAACTTTGCAATGCAATAAATGCCGAGTTATTGATAATGTTTCAATTATTGACATAGTTGAACGCGTTTTCACACTTTTTCAAACGAAATGTTTGTTGAATTCTAAATATATAATTGAAATTTTATATTTACATTTGCCGATGATGAAAACTTTTCCACACAGAATGTTGTATAAAACCATTAAACGAATGAGAATTTATACACAACCATATGGTACAGCAGGTTGATTTGCAATTTCATTAGTTATAATATTGTTGCAAAACGTTATATGCAAATCAGTGTGATTATAAACAGTTTTCAAATCAATACAAAAATTGATATGGAAAATACAAGAAAAACATCGTAGAAATATTACAAATGCACGCTATTGGCTTGTAGAAATAAATACCCATAGTTATATACATTTCCTTAAATTTATGTGCATATTTTAACGAAAGATTGAATGCCTAAAGGGTTGTCATGTTCAATTTCCCGACAAAACACAAAGTTAACCCGTTGCGAGCGCGTTAAAAAAGCTCGCATAAGTGTTACAAAGGTTTGTACAGTTTGTTCGGGGTATTTTTTTCGTTGTATGCGTATATATGGGTAACAGATATAGGTGATTTAATTTTTTCCTAAGGGCCTGATAGATGAGTAATGTGGGTGCCTTTAGGTTGACTAAGCAAATCAATAACATTGGCATTGAATTTATCGTGTGGAAGTTGGCAATAATTCACAGTGCAATGGTTGATGTTGCAAAATTAGTGTAACATCAGTTCCATATGACCGAATAAAGATCATGTTTCAATAAACATACCGAAATACCTAACTGTGTATGTTAGAATTTTGTATACAATTGCTAATTAATTATATTCCTATTAAAATCAACCTTTACATCGGAATTAATTGATAAATTGCAACATTAAAAATATATTTTGTGTAATGACATATGATTTACATATTGTATGTATATACCTAATTATATATAGAAAATATGGTATTTATATTAATGTGTATGCAATATAATAAACAAGTATCTGTTCTCTTTGGACTATATATTTCAAAACAACATTTTGAAATTACGCATATTGATCATTTATGTACAATTAATTAAGCTATTTGTATTTGATTGTGATATTAAATTCCACATTTCGTTTACACACACAAAATCTATATAATACAGTAAAATGAACAAAATGTAATAATAATGGAAAAGATATCAAATTAAATGGCATGTCATTTCTATTCAACAGCATTATATACACTGTATGGACCCGAAAAAAATTATGTCCAAATAATTAATGGTTTATTTGACGTGGTCACAATTTTTCACAAATTTATTCCTATTTATCTTTTTTATTTTAAAATTATTCTGTCACTATTTCTACGCTTAATAAAACTAGTTTTTATAAATAATAGCTTTTGCACACAGTGTTTTCCTTTTGTGTTTTTGAATTACACTTAAATTTCATCCCTCATTTAAAATGAAGCCATTAATCTTATCAAATGGTTTCGTATATAATAATTGTAAGAATATTTCATGGTATCTTTTCTCGTTGCAAAACTGATTATCTTGCTGTATATATAGCTAATTAAGTAACTAATTAAACAATCACTTGTTCGATAGAAACTTAATTTAATTACATGTTCATCAATCAGTTTATTGAACTTGAAACAAATTATCTTAAGTGGAATTTACAGTAATTTATTGAAAACCACCATCCAATAATTGATTTTTCAAAATAAAATTTTCAACAAACTTTATGAATTTTAAAATCAAACAGGAAATGAATTTTTGTAAAAATTTTCATATGAATAAATAATTTTAATTAAAAAGAATGTTATTATATTTTTATCCAGTCATGTGTATTGAAATTGGATTTTTATATGTATAAAAAATAAAAATGGACAACATAATTAACTTGAAAATATTGTTAATATAAAATTTAGCGGTTGATATAAAAACAAACAGCCTCTTTAGCCCTATTAGCTAATCAACTTGCCACAACAACTTAGTTACGACTTAATAAATTTGATCTAAAAATGAAAACTTCCATATAATATCGGGTGGTATTATGAAAATTATCTACCCAGCCCCCCACACCCCTCATCATCATCATCATCATCGTCGTCGTTGTCGTCAAAATGAAAAACTTTTCTATATAAAATGTTATCCATTAATTTTCCGATGCCATTTTAGGTTTGAAGGAAAAATTTTCCGACGAGTGCACCTGAGGTCGTATGAACACTCATACATTGAATCACCCACCCATCACCTTTCTTTTCTTCACACACACACATACATAAATAGATTTCACACACATACAAATACACATATAGAGTTTCGAAATTACTTAGGGCGCAACTGACTGCAAATAAGCTCTCTTCAAATTGGATGTGCACCTCGTGGAAGGGAAAAGATAAATTATCTGAAAAATAACACACGCGTGTGTTGCAAGAAGAACAACACACACACACACACACACAGATAGACATTTAACAACAAAGTGTAGAGAAAAAAGTACCAGGGAAAAAATAAATAGACAAAGAATAAAAAACCGACTAACACGTATAAATCTTCATGACAAATTGACAATGTGTTGTAGACAATGACATATAATACTTAAGAGTGGACTCTTCTTCACTTTATGTTTTGATTTTTCAGCTTAATAGTGTGAATTTTCACTATAGTGCTAAATTTGATACATTGTTATTACAGATTGTTTACTAAATTTCAAATTAGAGCGATATCAGATTCAATAATTAATTTCCTAGTTTCATGTTCCAGCCACCAAATGAAAATTAGTACATGTAAATTGATTTCCCCTAAGATTTTTAATTTTCAAATTGATTTTTTTAGAAAAATGGACGATTTCAGAATTTAAATGGCTTGAAATTAAACATTCCCCTTACCAAAGAACGCTTAATTTTATTTTAACTATTTAATTTTAAACGCCAGTATATGCGTGTTTAATTTATTTAATTCTAAGGGAAAATATATTTTTCTTCAAGTCAATTCCAATCACATTACGTTAAAAATGTTATAAGGAAAATATCAATTCGTTCTGTCCCATTATGATACATTTCTTTATATATAAATTTCTTCACTAAATTGAGAAAATTGTCTTCCATCAATCGAATTACAAATAATATAACTCAAGTAGAATTTAATAAAATTACAAATAAATTTCTACGAGTTTTTCTTCTCTCGAATTGCTATTGATATATCTATAATAAAAATAAAAAGGAAATCGTTGTCGTTTTTTTTTCCGACCAACACGTTTGTATAACTTCTTAAATTCACTTGGTGACAAGTTAAACAAAGTCCCATATGCAATATGGACCTTTTGATTTGGCGCATTGATAGGCCTCCTCTGGGGTCGCAGAGACCAAGTTTTCACCATTCAATTCTTAACCGCACCACATCGAGAGACCAATATTATACGTTGAATTCAAGTTAGTTTTTTCTGTTCAGCAGAAAATTGTATGATGCGGTAACAGAATAACATATATATATGTATATACAATAAAAAGATACGGATCTTTTTTAATATTTTTCTATACATTTGGGAATTAACTACCACACGTAAACTTTTTAATTTCATCTAAAAATTGTGCACGTGGAAAAATAGATTAAGTGAAATTGGGTCTTTTTGTATAACATAAACCCTAAATGTAATATAATTAATGTAGATGGGGACGAAATAGAGAACACTCCCTAATTAAGGCGAGTGATAACAGCAATTATAATATAAAATGTGTCTGGATGGGTATTTTTTTTAAATATAAGGGTTGCGTATGTAAGTATGGTCATGAAATGGGTGTGGTTTGCATGCGACATGGTAGAAAAAATGTTCTACCCACCTAAAATGAATGTATTTTTCATTTGCACTTAGTTTATAACGTATAAATTTTATTATCTTTATTACAATTTGGCTACAATTTTGGGGATGGTTCGTTTTGCTAAATATAAGGGGGTGGTATATCATCGTAGTCGTATAACACAGACAAAATTAATTAAAAGTACATTGTACTGTAATTTTGGGTGCTTTATTTTTTATGTACAATTTCTAATTGGTGGCGGTTGCAAAGATTAAATATATTTATACGAAGGAAAAAATTCAATTAAACATAAATACAAATTCGTGTATTTTGTTAAAAGAATTTTTCGGCATAATATATTTTTTATTGTCGTGATAAGATTACATACATTTCCCATTTGTCTGACAGTACACACAATTCCAAAATAGGTATATGAATATTTTATAAAGCACTAGATATGCCTTTTCTTGAATTTTGATTCATAAGAAATTCATGTTTATATAAAATTGTTGTATATACCTACCTATATTCCAGTCTACTTCTTTTTTTGTAAAGGAATTTTCGTTTATATATTGAATAGAAATAAAACATTTCCAATTGAACATAACGAATTTTTTTTTTATTAATTTATCACAGTTATAACAATTGTCTTTAACAAAATAAGTTGACATAAAATCGTTTATTTTTTACATTTTGTTTATTATCTACGGGTTATTTGTTTGTTGCTGTGTGGTGTAAAGATGACAGTATAATAAACGTTTATATTGTAACATTTATTGAAGAAGCTACATAAAATTTTGCAAATTTATGGATGTGATACATAAATTTTATTTTAAGTACATTTAAAACAATATTCACATTGTATATAATATGTTGAAAGCTTGAAAAATCTAATAAAAAGCGAAATCCATTAAAAAATTATGATTGTCCACTAAAACTATGTGTATTTATTAATAATTGACAAATGTTTTATATAGCTTATTCAAAAAGGGACTATATTTTATACAGTACAAAAATTTTCATTTATATTTCATTATTATATAAAAATTAAATATGATATTTTTAAAATGAACAAAAAAATAAATAAATCTTACAAAATATTCCAAAATAAAAATCGTTGCATTTAACAAAACTGCTTTTCAGCTTCATTAACTGTTACAATTCTAAAATGTACAAAACAATTTCGTTTGTTTTCCTAGGAAAATTCGTTAGTCTGACAAAACCCTAACTGTAGAAAATTAATATGTAAGAGAATAATACAAGCTGTAAAATAGTTTTCATGGGAACGGTATTCGCCGAGTCGACAGCACTAACTGGAAAATTCGTGACGTATAATAATGAAATACTACTAAGCTGTGTATAAACATTTTCAAAATGTATGCGTTCTCTCTAAAATTATATAATTATCACAAACTTACCACGTTCGGGTATCGGTTCTCTGGCACTATCCAATTCTAATTCGGCTTCTTCGTGGTAGATTCCAGCCACTTGGGCAACACACCGCAATATTAATCTACCACGATGGAAATGATATTCGGACAAGACCATTTCTAATGCTAAATCACTCCAGGCCAGTTCAAGGGCTTTTCGTGGTGTTAACGGCTCCGTACGGGCCACCTACAATATATCACCAAAACCGAAATTATTCACCAGCAAAACAGAAAACTTTCTAATTTTTTTGTCAATTCATTAAAACTGTTGATGAGAATCTAATTTAAGTGTGTTTTTATGTATTATAAATTTTCTAATTACGGTAAGATTGTTGAGGAAAAACTGCAGAAGAGCTGGAGGACGTGAAGGCGTTGATGAACAGTTGGCACGTAGTGTATCACCATAATCCAATGGTTCTCTGCCCACACTTATTGTGGGTGGATGTTCGGGCAACTCTAAATTTAAATGAATAATTAGTTTGTGTCAGGAAACTACCATCAGTTATTATGAAGAGGGGTTAAAAAATGTGTTGTTTATTTTTAATAATTTCGAATTTTTCATCGAATCAATATCACAAAAATGCTAATAAGTTATGTAAATATAAAGTTCATTTGTGTTTATTTATTTTGTTAATGAAAGTCAGTTTTTGTAACGTTATATACAGAGAGGAAAAATACACGCATTTTTTTTGGGAAAAATTGTGAATTTAATGGTGTGAAAAAATACACACATTCTATCACTTTGGCCTCAACTTTTTTAGTATATTATTACATTTTTGCCTCCTCCGGGGCCGCCGCACACACACAAATTTTTACATACGCACCCCATTCATGTTTATGGTACATCATTATCGTACATCAATTGATTTTTCCTATCGAGAATCTTGTATAGGGCCGGAATTTATCTTAAAACATTATTATACCTGCTGAAAATACATTAAATATATATTTTGCATATCAGCAGTTTTGGAAAGTCGTTATTTTTATTATTTTCCTATGCAAAAATATACATAAATTGGCAATTTTCTATGTATTTCAATCCTATTCCACAACCAATAACATAAAAACAATAGTTTTTCCCTTCTTTCACAGTGTTTTATTGTTTAGGACCCGAAGATTTAAGTTAATTATCCGGAACAGTAAAATTTTTTCTGTGTAATGTTGTTTTGTTCACGTTAAAATTAACACGTTCCTTTTTTTTGAAACTAGAAAATGATGATTTCCCGAGAGCTGATGTCGTTTAACTTTTTTTCTTCTTTTACTTTCCTCTCTCCGTGATGTGAAGGGCTGAAATATGTGTGCGTTTGGTAATTAGTTGGAAGTAAAAGCATCAAACCCTCGAAAGTAAGAAAAGGTTTTTGTTTGCCATACCAAAAATAATTAATATTGTTTTACTATGTCATCTCGAGTGTTTTCTTTCATTTTGTGTACAACGTTTACAAAACAATGTTATCGTTATTTTATTTGAAATAGGGCAGACCTCCATTAAACCGCCACTTTATCGGTTAGTTTTCAAACTGTAGTTCATAAAATATATTTTGTAATTGAATTGAAACCAACATATAATATTTTCCAAATGAATGTCCATGTTTATTAAAAAATCTAATACAAAAACATGCATGACAAAGTTTCATTTTTGCAAAACAATGATAATATTTTTGTTTAATCAAATTTCTGTGTATCTATAAACAATAAAATCAGGCACATATATATTCGGCTATATAATAGTCATCTTTGAATTACTAAGAAATTCCCTTAAGAGAATTGCTTTCCACAGCTTTGATGATGAATATTCTATTTGATTATATTTGTAAAGTGGAAGTCGTCCTGCATATCTCAAAAGGGTTCGAATTTCACTAAAATTTCTTCCTGCCAATGCCATACAGGCCTTTGAAATTGTGTGAAAACGATTTTTTACCTGATACACTTGTATTTATTAATTATACAATTTAAATAATCCCCGTTTTTAAATGATTGCCTAATTCCGGAAAAACTTTCTGTTTATATTATGAAAAATGGTTCTTTTGATCCTTTTTGCATGTCCAGTTCGAATTAACATCGACATATTATACGTTATAATTAATTTGATTAATTGTTTCATTCAATATTTACGAATTTAACACGAAAAAATAATCTTATACAAAGTGATAATGGAAATTTATTAATTAATTTGCAAGATATTGTTTTATCTAAAAACGCTTCAGGAATTTAATATCGCATCTCTTAAAGTGCAGAAATTTCTATTATTAGTTCAGCACAAATAGAATACATTTAAATAAATAAAATTCAGTTTTATTGAAAATTACATAGATTAAATCGCATTATGAAATAAATCTTGATTAAAACAAGCTTTAATACTGACGCTTTGTTTTGTGTGTGTGCGTGAAAAGTGGAAACACTTTTACGGTGAATTTTCCTCACATTATGTTTCCATATACATAAAACGGTAGAACAGTAACTCTAATCAAATTATCTTTAATTAATATTGTACATAACATAGTCCTCTTTATCGTGTTCGAAACGCATTTAACCTTATACGAAGCCCTATAATATAGAGTAAAAGGCGCATTTTTTAAATAACTAATTAAGGCCGCATATAGTAGTGAATAAAAAACTTAACACTTACGTACGACTAACATGGTTTGTGTATCAAATCCTGTAGAAAATGTGGCATCAGTTGTAACTTCACAACTAAAGTTTCCAGACAGGTTGAATTCAATGTCTCTAAGTACAACTTGGGTGCTATTCGAGTTGTTCACCTGTTTAGAATAAAATATATCTATTTTTCGAAACGTGTCAGGGAATATTTCCTCAACTAAGTATAGAAAAATATACGTATTTGAAATATTAATCAAAGACCGATCAACGGATTGTACCAGTATTAAAATAAAAAACGAATTCACACAAATCTGATGTATAATTTTAGAAGAAATATCGTTATGTCACTCACATCAATAGCAATTCCAGCAAATGGGAATGTTTTCGTGCTGGGATGTTCGCTGGGGGTGTAACGATAGAACTCATGTCTACCCCGATACCATTTCACCGTATATACGGCCTCGTTTGGTTCCAAGTCATACGAACAACGTAATGTTGAATGGTGTAAACGACGTACAATCTTCGGTTCTATTGTTAAAACGACGTTTTTTAATGTGAATACATCTGAAATGGAAATTATCAACAATAAAATGTTTCAACAGCACATATAATTAATATTTGCTGGAAATTACTTAAAGGGGAGATTATATGGCTCAATATCATTACAAATTGGGAATTTGGGAATACATTTGTTTAGTGCATGTCAACATTTGCACACACAAATTTATAATATTATAGGGGAAGGTGGGCGAACACCACACACTGGGTAATGCAAGTAATAATTTCTTTAAGTGTATTAAGAAAACTTGTTGTATCATTTTAATTTTTATTCAATTGTAAATTTAATTTTACGACTTTACCATTTCTTTAATATTTTTTAAATAGGTAAATGCGATTTCACATATTATAGCTAGTCGTGCCTAATTAATTTGAACTATGTCTTTAGTTACAATAAGAAAATTTTGATCAACATTCCACCTTCCCCTAATGAACAAAGAATATTTATTGGGTGTAAACGACATTTTCTCTAATTATTCCGTATTAGTTTAGTTATTTAGTAGATAAAACAGCATTTTACATTGTATGAAACTAATGATACTAGGAATACTGACATAAAATCTCTTCAAACTGGTGATCTTGACAACAAGAGGGTTTTTATATGTGTAACGAAGTTCACCCTTGAGCATACAACAAAAGCACTTGAATTGTTGCACAAACACACTCTTTCAGATGGCTACTTATCGCTCTCTACATATATTTTGACCTACCCATTATATTTATTATTGTGATATTCGTACAAATAATATTATCACAAAGCGAATAAATATTTTCTTTATATATGTTTTGTGTGTAAACAGTTCCCGATAAAAGTATTGTAGTGCAAATATTTTGTTAAGTATTTTGTCTTATTTTAATTATTCGAATAACAAATCTGCAAGCATCCCTGAAGCCATTTTAACGCTTAGTTACCTATTGGTGTTATTTTCTAACCGCAAACTAACAATATTATCATTATTTTGGATAAATCTGCAAAGATATTGCATCCAATTTATATTCCTGATTGGAAATAAGTGCTATTATGTGCGGTTGGTAACTGTAAACTGTCCACTACTGGCCCTTAATTGGATCCTACCTATCATGCTCAATTTATTTTCATCCACATTTGATAATATCCGAGAAAATCGTTCCGCCATGCAAAATTGTTTTCTAATTCAAATACCAATTTTGTCGTAATTTTAAATGTTCGCGAATTCTGTTTACTGACAAAAACAGATAAATTTGTAGTTAATTTATTAATAGAGCGTGTGCAATATATAAAATATGTCATGTCTGAAATGCATTTAAAGTCAACTTGAAACATATTTTTCAGTGCAAACATCTGTCGTGAAAATAAATTATACTTTTAACTAGAACACCGAAAAAGATATACAAAAATATAATAACACCAACACTTCAACTAATGCATATTATATATAAAATAAAAAGTACAGAGTAATAATAGAAAATGTAATTTTAAAGTCGTTTCACGTTGTTTAAAAATTAAAATATGTATTTTATGAAGCTGAAATAAATTAAAGCTTCTATATTGTTCTGTTTTTTTTATTCTCGTCTCGGTTATTTATTTCTATTGTGTGCTTGTGTTGTTTTATAATTGTTATGCAAACATTTCAAGCAATTAAAATTGTACCATATAAATGGAAAAATGATTATTAATTAGTATACCTTTTAATAAAATCGTAACAATGAAAACAAATCCAATAAAGAAATTCCTAATTGTCATTTTTTCAACACAATTTCAAGCACACATCACTAGGAAATTTGCATAAAATTAATGTTTATAAGCACATAGAAAGAAAACGATAAAAATCTGTCGACGGTGTTGTTTTTTACGAAAATTTCTTGTACGAAAATATGCGACACATGAAATGTGTTTGCCGGGTTTTCCGATGGGATGATAAGGATATCCGTTCTCGAAACGTCCGTGTGCGCGTCGTACCGATCACGATCCAGAAATAAAGAGGACAACCCTTGGAGAAGTGGTACACAGTTACAAATACACACACACACTTGGATATGTACACGATGATGGCAAATTGTGGGGGTGCGCGCGACCCTTACAAAACATAATATTGTAAAAAATATACGAGAGTTAAATTCATTGAAGAACACTTTTTCCCTTGTTCTTTATTCATATTTGCCGATTTACATATACATACATGATGGTGAAATTTCATCACCAATTTTAATTCAACTCATTGTTAGTGCAAAAGATATGTTTCTGAAAATGGAAAAGTTTATTTCAAAACTAGCTGATGGGTTTAAATTTATGTTAACTGTAGCATTAAGTAAATTTGGGAGTCTGTAAAGAAATCGTATAGACAGAAAACATTAAGACAAGGAGACGAACAAATAAATTAGTGCATACTTCTTTTATTCTTTTTATTTTTCTTTTCCCTCATCTTCCTCTCTCTATATACTGTGTATTTGTTTTATATATATATATACCGCACATACACTTGATTTTTTCCTATTCTTATATTCTTTATACTGTTGTTGTTTGAAGATTAATTCGTTTTCTTTTGGTGGAAAAAGGGCTTTCTTTAGTGACAACTTTCAAGATATCAGTTATACTGTTAGAAGTTTGTTAGTATAGAAGAATAAAGGGAGAAAACTGTGATCTTAACTAAATTAAATGAATTAAATCTTTCACTGACCCAGATTATTTATTTCGTTCAAAAGGGGTCGCACCAGTTGTTAATTATTATTTTGAAATTTTATTAACATTTAAATAACACTATCCCTTTTCGGTGTGTTTTCTTTTTACTTTTCACATTCACATTTATATCATCCCTACATATAGTATGTATCGTAAAACAACAAGTCCGTAGAGAATTGAACATGGTACGTGGGTGGAATTTCTTTGGATCCATACTATTCATATTATTGATACTAAGCTCACAGTTATATAAGCTTTGATCTATCAATATTCTGTACATCTCATTCATATATGGTGGAGAGCTTTGTACATTCAATGTATTATACAAGTTTAGCTTTAATTTCGAATTATGATAGAATTATAATATTGCGGGAAAATTATACTAGATTTGCCATTAATTAACTAGTGGAAATGACTATTTCATTTTCGAATTTACACACATGATTGAAACAAAATTTTTATTAAAAATCTAGTTAAAATGAACTTTTCCACAATGTTTATTATCGAAAACACCTAAAATTAGAGAATCTGCAAAACAACTTTCATTTTATTCTGTAACAGTTTTTGAAAACGGAGTAAAAAATCGTGTGTGCAACATTTATAAGAGTAGACGTTTTCTAAACGTTTCTGTTCAACTATATTACACCCCATGTCAAAGTTAAATTGCTATAGTGTGTTGAAAACATAGGAAAGAGGAATATATCGTGTGCATTTGTGGCCACCTGACGGTAGTAAACACTCGTTGCATGTAAACTATAATACTGTACGTTTTAGAGATGAGAGGGAATTGTGGGTAAATGTGTGTATTTTGTATTTTGGGGCCCCATATAGTCTTTGACAATCGCGACATGCAAGCGCAATGCGGTATATAAACAGAAGACGTGTCGATTTGCTTCTAGCCATCCACGTGCCCCTTTTTTAAACCACAACATTTTTGAAATAATCATTTAACATTTTCTGTATAGTTGCTAACAAAAGACTATACTTGTAAACATTAATTAAAGTCGCTTGGTTTAGGTTTTGGCCAACGACAATAAATTAACTGGTTTTTTGATTAATGCATTTAAAACCGACCATTTCTAGCATATCTAAAGAATTTTATTTTGTGTAATTACGTTCAGATGAAAATAAAAAAACAAAAGACAATTTACAATTATCTATTCCATCCATCCAAGTTTTTCTCATTATTCCTTTAATTCTTTAAAAATGGACAAATCAATTTGGTTGAAACTTAAAGGTTTTATCAACTTGACAATAAGGATAGAAATTTTCTTTCACGTAATTGGATTACAGTTCAAAAATTCTCTCTATATATAAAGATATTTTCTTTCATGTTGAATTTTTCTTATATAGTTGAAAATGACACGATTTATTGATCATAAATACATGTTTCTCTGGTATATAGCTTTATTATGAATAACGTTACAAGTGAAAAGCAATTAATATCGTGTGATAGAGAAAAATTGATTGGATATCGTAAATGGCTTAAAGGATTTTATTTTTCTGTGTATTGCAATCAGATAGATTCGTTCAAATTAAAACTTAACTTTATGGATTACTTTATTTGTTTTGTTCACATATATACAGGAGTTTACACAGCAAAATCCGGGATTGAAAACCACCCAAACGTCGGATTAAAAATTAAGTACGTTAATACCTTATATTTAATGAAAGCAAAGTAAATCGGATTCTGTTTAGACATTTTTTTGCACTTATTTAATTAGAAAAACAAAAATTATTATAATGAATTGGTGTTTTTATTTTTGTTGTCTTTTTGTTATGTTGTATAAGTATTACGATGATGCACGTTACGATCATTCATCGTCATATGAGACAAGCACAGATTTACAAGCACCCTTATAATAGTCCAACATGTCCTTTCTTTATCCCTTAAAATCCCTTGTCCGCAGCATGTGGATATGTGTGTGCATTCTGGAAAATCTTAAACACAAAACACACGAATCATATCCAGGGTATTAAATGGGAACGACCTCATTTTCTACCATTATTTATAATCCCCCATTTTAAATATAGAAATTTATATATCTACAAAAATATTCATTTGTTCATAATTTGTGCAATTAAAATAATTGCATGTGGCCGTAATTAAAGTGATAAAAAAAATTTTTAATTACAACTATATAGGTAGGTACTCACAATTGTACTATATTATATTATTTTCTTTGAATTTATGCATATTTACATATTTTAGTGTTAGTAGATGTTAATTAAATTTTATTACACTCTACTAAAAAAAAATTATTCATTTTAAAATGTGCAAAGCAATTAATATAGTTTGAATGCACTTTTCAGTCGTATTTCTTTATAAAACACGTGAATTGTATATTGAAACTAACTTTTCCGACCAGAGTTATTTATTGCAACAATTTTTATTTCGGAAAATAAAAAAAAAGTTTAAAAGGTCGGAAGAGGATTGTGTGTGCTTTGCTTTCTGTTAACGGGGCGAGAATACGGGGAGACCACGTTAAAGGGTTGACTTACGCATTGTGTTTGTTCGCAATTTTGTTCAAGTTGGTGGATTTAGTAGGATTTCGAAGCTTTTATATATATATGTATGTTTAGAAAAGAAAAGCGCGCACAAAATGCAAAAACCTTGAACTGAAAAGATTTCTTTTGAGCAAAAGTCCAGCTAAAATATTTTTTAATGGAAATTTGTTCAAGTCCAATTGTCTTTTTTCATTTAATAAATTACCAGCATAAATGAATATAAAATAAAATTTATGGCAGTCACATACACAGAAAAAAAATGGTAACCAACTCACTCTCAATTTATTACGTACTTGTATGTCGTTTTTAAGTGTACATGTATGTGATTTAAAGCATGCACATTCATACGAAAGTCGCCATCCTGTAACACATTTTTTCAGTTATATAAAGAGATATGCCTGAAAAACACTACAAACTCCACATACAGGAAATGTTGCACAAAATATATACATAGAAAATCTCATCTACTGGCTTCATAACTCACAATTTGCATCAGTTTTTTTTTTAAATAGTTAACACGATATGAATAAACTAGTAAATTTTTCTTCATATCCACCCTAATAGGTGTCAGACATTTGCGCCCTTTTTCGTTAATCTTCTATTATTATATAAGTTTTTTCTGGTAAAGTATTATGCAGCTGTTACAAAAAAATTTTCACACAAACATTGAAAGTTTTAATAAAAAAAGTCTCATCATCAACAGCTTATAAGCGCGCCAACTTTTTTTCCGAAAAATATGAATTTTCACAATTCGCGTATAATTATTTCAGTTTCGTCAATAAATCCATGTATATATCCGGGTTTGTTTGGACAAGCAAGTCTTTGATAGCACACAAAAAAAGATATATACATTCTAAATTATTCTATCCCCTTTCAACAGCATTGGCCCCATTTTATCGCATCAAATATAGTGGTGGGTAGTTTGTATCGCCGAAAATCTGGTGTTGTCACCAAGTGCTTTAGTTGCCAGTGATTTATATTTTGTATGTGGCTGGTCGAACACACACACACATATATATAGGTATATGTACATACAAAACTTTTTATATAAGTTTGAACGAAACGAGTAATATTGCTTATATATAAAGTCATATTTCAGTGAAACGGTAGATGTTTAACGGGACAAACATCGACAACTTTACTACCTACGTATATATAGTGTAAAAGTTTTTTACCAAAAGAAAAATATCATAACCAGATACTGCAAAGTTTGATATAACAACATTTATATACAGTCTGTCCGTTGTATACTTGCCAGTGTGATGGTAAATGTCACAATTCGAGAGGCAAGTATAAAACGGACACAGTGTAGTCAAGAATTTATTGCTCTTCACATTTATATTCGGAAATTTACGCTTGTAAATCATTATTAGGGCCGTTTTAAGGGCAACTTTTTCTATATAAAATTGTTTATTGATTCAATTTAATTGCAAGACATAATAAAATCATAAACATTTCGTACGTCAATTGTACGAATTTCATTTACATTATTTGTATTCAGTTGAGTAAAGTTTAATTTCGTCTGTTTTATATAGATAGAAGCATTCCATACGTATTTACAATGGGCTTCATCATTTTCTACCACACAGCAGTCTGTTTACAACTGTCACAAATTCAAAAATAAACACAACTGTTTTTAGACTAATTACAAACAAATATTTACATATGGAAATGGAAGTTATATGGCCACTTGTATTACTTTTAATTATTACGTGTTTCTTTTGTTATTTGTCCCGAGTAAAAATTATGAATGCCTAATTAATGTATGCGCGGTTAAAATCAAAAGAATTCATTCCTCTTTCATCTATATGTATTATTTTGTGTGGATTAGAATTTTGTACAAAAAACAAGAAAAAAATATACGGAAAATGAGACATTTGCTAATAAAGTTCTGTCAAAGTCTTATTAATGTGTGTAATATTATGTTTGTGACTGTTTTTAACGAAATATATACATTTTAAGAAGATTGCAGAAAGAGGGTATTATGCACACACAAAAGCACATCATGCAAGCATATAACAAAAGTAGAACATTTGTGAGTTTGTTCTTTATATTCCTTTTTGTTTTCTATTTTTCTTGTAAATAGAATGTTGTGTGTCTCGTCGTTTATTTTTTTTGTTCGTCTTCTAAGGACATTAATGCCACATGGCTTCGAACGAATTATGAAAATTCAATACGAAAACTTCGTGTAGATTGTGGAATATTGTTTTTGATCGTTTCGGTTTTTTTTCTCTCTGTGTGTCGTTGAATTTATTAGTTTGTTCGAATTATTTCAAATCATTTACTACATACGAGATATGGACGAAATTTAATGGCTTCAGAAATTTGTTTTTGACTCCATATAGATTAGTTAGTTTGTATGCAGTTAGTGTATTATTTTCGAAAATCGATTTAGTTAGTCTCAACAATTAGTGAAACATGCCACCTCGCTTATACAACTTCCATTAACATAGTTGTGATCCTGAACTGTGCTTAATAAACTTGCCTTATTGTACTAGTTTCCTACATTTCCTTTAAGACCATTGATTAATAAATTAATATAGATTTTGTGGCTAACTGGTTTTGCATACAACTGTTTCAATTAACAATTTTGCGGTTCTTGTATAAAACACGAATCACTTTCTATAGAAAACAGTTTTTTTTCGTACAAAACTTGATACAAACTTGGAAACATGTCTTCCTATTCAAGTTACTTGATATCGTGATTTTTGTGTTGGAATAAATGCGTGTCCGTTATATGCTTGCCTCTCGAGCAATAAAATTTTAAACTAATTTCTTATTTTGTACTAACCAATAGATGAATAGGCATAGCAAATTTTTTGGGACAGTAAATATTGTCAAATTCGCCAAATTTGTTTTAGAATGAGACAATTCCTTCTAAATTCTAAGAAATTCGTTAGAAATTGTAAACTTAGCATTCCAAGTAACTCGTTAAACATACGTATACCATTTTTCACCAAATACAATCCATACGTTGTATCTTTTTCTACTTTGTGTTCATAATTGTGAATTTGTGACATTTACAATCACAGAGGCAAGTATATACCGGACAGACTGTAGGTAGTTTGTTGTGTATGTGTGAAGAAGAAAGCTTTCAATTCACGCTATTCACTAACATACAAAACAGATAGCCTCTGTGAAGTTGATACCCGAAAACTATATACGAAGAAGAACGGTGTACATATGAAGTTTTTGGACGAAGAATGAAAGACTCTTGCTCTTTTGATTGCTTATGCTGCATTCCAGGCACGGAACAGAAACAAGAAACTTCAATTGGAAACATAGCGACACACAGAGAGCAATACCAATTTAATATAATATTATATACCTATGTATAAAGGTTTGACGTCTTTTATATATTGTAGAAACTGTATTTTACTTATAGAAAATAGCAAACTAACTGAAAAATTAATTTTGAATTCTCTCGTGTTGTCATTTCTTTCGAACATGTTTTGTTTCTTATTCTATAGTTGCAAGTAAAATTAATTCACTAATAAAATTTCTGATCGCTGGTGCATAGAAAATTTGTCAAAGAATTTATATGAAAATGGGTGCCTTATTCATTTTAAATCACTTGTCGAAGAACGCGCGTATGCCATACTTTTTATATCTTTAGAAATTTTTTTATCGTTCTGTATTTCGTGTACTAATGAATGTCAATGATGAATAAAATTCTTTTGTCAAGGGATGCTTGTACAGCACGTTTTTTTTGCTTTAAAGAAAAGAAAGGCAAATGTTACCTTTGGGAGCAATTTCTACAAAAATTATCTATACTATTAAATAAGTGTTAAGAAAATGATAATTAAATTTTTATGACAACACGTACACCTTTATAAGTACTGGTTAAAGTTTTGCTGTAATAAAAAATTTAGGAAAATTCTTTTATATAGAAAGTTGATTCAAAACACAAACAAGCTTCAAAATAACGACATACGTTATGAAAAAAACTCATTTAATTTTGTTCTCAAACACTTCTTTTTCTTGAACTTTCGAGTGTAAGAAAAATTTCAATAGAATAACGAAATTATTAGGAAATTTAGTTATCCAATCTTATGCTTGTAAAAGAACTTCATTTATTGGACGATTGAGTTTATGTTGTATTATGTATGAATCGTGAAAATTTTTCCAGTATTCACCACACTGAAATTATATTTGGCCATACACTTTTCCCCTCAATTTTTCCACTCCCTTTTTATATATTTTTCAACCGAATATAAGATTTTAATAATATTTTGTTAGTCCAACACACTGCAAGAGAGGAGAAGAAAAAACATAAAAATGGAAAATGAAGTTTCAATTCTTTTCAAAAAGTTGAATTCGAAAGCAAATAATGTTGAATAGCAGAATGGCTTTCATCCGGAAAACTTGTATAATAAGAGAGTGCATTAAGATGGAAATCTTATAAAAAAATTTATAATGGTGTGGGGGTGGTCGACAGAAAAGTTTAGTTTTCATTTTTACAACTGGAAATAAACACACAACTTATAATCAAAAATGTTTTTATTGCATATTATTTATGTTTCCATTTTACAAAAACACTATTTAAATAAGAACATGAAAAATTGATATGTATATTATGTTGGGCAGAAATATAATGAAATATGAAAAACACAAAATTCTACACGATATATTATTCAGATGGTGTAATTAGAGGGATGATTTGAATTTTAAATAGCTTCTTATTTTTTAAATGTAAATTTTTATTAACTCTATAAAAAACACAACTAGTCGCGCCATCTAGTCGTTATTAACGAACTCGTGTTGACTGAAATGCTGAAAGCTTCACATCCAAAGATTTCTATTTCGAGAAACTGAAATTTCAGCCCTTAGTTGCTGAAATATCGAAATATATCGAATATCGTGTAAGATTCTTGCCAAGCTTTCGCTTAATGTCGCTTTTCATCAGCTAGATGGCGCAATAGTACGGTTTCCTGAAAAACTTTGAAACCCTATATATTATTTCAATGTGATTCTCATTAAATACATAACACACAATAAATATAAATCAAAATCGAACACGTATAAATATATTTGGACATGTATATGTAAATATTCGTAACAAATCCTTAAACCACCCCCTTAACGATATACTCTTTATGGGGCCGTTTCTCACTGAAACGTATGTATATTAAGTGAATTTATCGTGTTGGGCCCAAGCAATAAATTGAAGTATTTGTAGGTCGCTGGAGGTTAGATTTTGGGTGTTATCAGCGTGCTAGTATGTATGTATATATTGTGGTTGTAAAATGGGGCCGAATTCGGGGGGTGGGTGGGTTTTCCGGAGCGCGAGCAAATTTCAGGTGGCACAGCTGCTAATGACGTTGGGTCTCTAGCCACATCCTGAATATATTCTAGAAATGGTCGTTTCGATACTATCTCTTCTCTTGGTGATATTCCACCAGTGGTGGCGACGGCGGCGGCGGTGGTGGTGGTGAAGTAATATTTGTGGGGTGGCATTTCCTCCATTATGCACATATATCTGTTCATAGGTGTGAAATTTAATCTGTGGACTAAAGTTTATGTTGAAATCCACCCATTTTCAATAACAATCCATAATATTTATTATATTTTTCATAAAAATGGCAATTTAATAAAAAAAACAGCGTCATATCTTTACGAAAAAATGAAGTTGTGATATTTCACAACTATATAGATGAACATTTTACTAATATAAAATGATAAACATCATTTAAAACAGGAAATTAGAAAGCTGTTTATCAATTCTACATATATAAACATTTTCGCTAAACAGTCAAACAAATTTCCGCAATATTATAATTATTGTTATATATTTGTAGAGTTTATATATTGAAAAATCATTAATATATATTTTTTACAGCTCATTTCAGTTGTTTTAATAATACTTTGTACGATTTCATGTTCTTATAAATAAAAATGAATAATTTCAATTCCATGCAATTATTTCTTTTCACACAAAACCATCCCGCAGGAATTTTAATTAATGCATTGCAGCAGCAAATCTTGCACACAGCAAAAAAAAACACTACGAAATTTTCATGGTAAATTAAAAATGTATATACATTTCGTATTCATAAGCGGAATTTTCTTTTTAATAAATAGAAAGTACTTTTTATTATTATTACATCTCCTGTTTTATTTTTAATGATTTATTTCACTTTACAGAATAATACAGGATGAATTCACCAAACAAAAAAACGACCGTACACATACAATTTTCCAACAATAGTCTTTTTCGTATAACAAGTAAACAAAAATAAGATTTTTGTTTGTTGTTGAGACAATTTTCTACAGAAAATACACAACATTGCAGTATGGCAGTAAAAAATATGATGAATATGTGTTGGAAAGAAGCTAAGGGTGTAAGATATTCATTTTCTCACCCTGTATCCTAACTAACTTAATTAATTCCAAGTTACTACGTGTCTATTGCACCTTAACTAGTATTAAGAAAGCGTGACTTTGCATTTTGGTCACAAAAAAACCTGATTAAAAACAAAGATCTAATTAAAACCTTAAGCTGTTTACATACTTGAATGTCTCCTTTAAAAATTTTTTTCAGAAATAACAAAGTATTTGTTGTTCCTTTGAATATAATACGAGCAAGTTCAACATATCAATTTAGAATTTAATGCCATTTTCCACAGAAAAACACACCAAACAAAAAAATGCTTTAACCTTAAATTGGGAAATAAAATGCTGTTTTTATTTTCACCTAAACGAAACATTGTGTATATGTTATGTATGAAAATATTATATATCCAACGGTATCGTGAAAAATGTCTCATAGTAAAATATTTTGTTAGAGGTTTTGCTTTCAAATATATTGGAAATGTAGCAAAACTGGATCATATTTTCATATGAAATAGCTTTGCCATACATATACAAATATATTACGCTGGAACACACAATGAAATAAGAAAAACTTGTCGCAAATGTTGAACTAGACTTTTTATGTTTAGTTTTCAGAAAAAATGTACAATTTCATTTTTCCCGCTCGCTCGTGTACATGTTATTGTTTACACACAAAACGTAATTAAAAATATTTTGCATAATTTTCCACTTGTGTTTTATTAAACGAAATAATAATCAACACGTATGTGTGTGTACATTAAATGTGTCATTTTAAATTAAACATGATTGCACTGTATGTGGTTTTTGTATACATGAACCAGAAAACAATCTCTTCATTCATGTGGATGGTTTTTAACGAGGGCGTAGTAGTGGCTCTTAAAAAACTTTTTTTTCAATGTAGAAAAAGTTTTACATTAAAAAGCTTTAAGAAAATCTCTCCAAATATAAAAACTGCCTTAATACTGTTCAAATGAAAAACGCTTTTATAATGTATATGCATAAAAAAAAACGGACGAAAGAAGAAAAATAATAAAATTAAATATATACTCGTCGTACAAGAATTCAACTTTTCGCAATAATAATATATGTGAAATAAAGACATTCGCTTACATAAAAACAACAAGTTCTTTGTTGTTAATTTAACTTTTTTTTACGAGAAACTTGCTGTACTATATATATAATAGTGGTTTGAAAGTACACTTTAGGATTACTTTGAATAGAAAAGAGAGTGAAGTGGATGGATGAAGAAAACATCATCTTACGAGTCTATTTGGTACAAAGCTAACGAGTCAGCAAAGTTCCATCCAAGTGATTTAGAGATTGAGGATGCACTGAGGCATATATCTACAATAATCTCTACCCAACTATATATATACCATCATCGTTATATGCACTAACCCAGCCATATTATACTACGAAGGCAAAATCGCTTTTGCAATATTTAAAAACGATGTTTTTTAACGATTAATAAAACACGAATTCTTCCATAGACGATTTTGTAATAAGAAATTTTCTAATTAATATTCTTGGCTTGAGGCGAGCGGCTTGAGGTGATATGGTTGGCGTCCACATCCGTCAGCAGGAATATTAGACAAGAAAAGGAACAAGCGGAGGACTAGATGAGATTGCTGGGTCAGGCAGGACGCATCAACCTTCCGGATTAATGAAGAACAACGTCCCCGATAAGCCGGCATATATCTTCATTTTGTATACAGTGTGTCTGTTTCCTTTAAATTTGCTCATTATTTTCCCTTCCACACAAACACACACACGATATATATTGGCGTTAAAGAATTTGACAGTGATAAAGTTGAACCAAAGAGAATTATTCTTAATAGAAATGGATTTGAATTAATAAGATTTCAATGGTGGACACCAAGAGTATAAATAGATTGGTGGTTGGTTGGTGTATATGTAATGGACGAAATTACCCACAAAACGTGATTTTGAACACTAATAGAAGGCTTAGTGGAACAGCATGTTTTCTTTATGAGGCACGTATCTGAAAGCTTCAGGGGAGACCTGAAAAGGTGCTTCCTCCCTCGGATATATAGTGTGTATACTTTTCTAGTGTGCGACATAAAGCTTTTTCCAAATCAATTATTTTAAATTAAATTTATTATATTGAACTGAAACTTAAATACAAGGAGAGGAATCCCGAGGAAATTATAAATAATCCAATATCGGTTTTTCTTCTACGGGACAATCGAAATTGAAGCACGTACACATAACAACCACAAAAGATTCTTTCAGGAATCTATGTTACGTTAATAAACTGATGTGAAAAAACAGGAGCAAGCGCGTTTTTTGAAAATTAAAAGAAATTTGTTGTGCAAAATGAAATAAAAAGTATTAATTCACCTTTATAGGTGATTTATGTTTATGTCGAATAAACTGTAAACACCCATAATTCATTTTTCTACCATAGTTTTGGGGTGCGAATGGATGAAATTGTAAGCAAAAACGAAAAAAGCTAAATTGCTGTTATGATTAATGATTTTTTGTTCTTATTAAATAGTGATTTTTAAAAATACATTCTTATTAAATTAATTAATTTATTATAGCGCGAAACTAAGTGCGCAAACAATTTTAATCCACTAATTTCAGACTGGTTTGTTTTTTTTTACCAAGAAAAGGTGAGATTTTGCCGGAAGAAAAACTGTATGTGGCTAATTTGCTTTTGACTTGACAAAAAGTATTATCTTGTGTAAATAAATAATGGCTTCTTTTGTACAACACTAGGCGTATATACGGCTTTCATAAATATTATTAATTATACAACATTAAAGTGCCTTCTTTAGTTATTTTAACAGTTTAAATTACACTTAGTACTGTGGCTGGAAAAAGGGTAATAATTTAAAATTGTTTCAACCGCACACAAATCGATAGAATAATTTTTATTTTCTTCTAAAAACACACTAATGTATTATGGTTTTATAAATGGGTTGTATTTGAAAATATATTGAGTGAGAATAGATTTTTGGTCCATTGATTTTGGCTAGTAGAAATTCAATGTTTGTGGACTAAAAACCTATACATAGTGTATATATACATGTATAAAGGTCAGCCGACTGAAAAATAAACTCTTCGGTCACGAAACATATATTCTAAAAGATCTAAAAGGTAAATACATGTAATATAAAAAAAAGTTTTTATTTGTAAACCTTCATCCCCCTTCAATTGCTATGTAATGATCGGGAACTTTTTTTACGAATCAGTGCAAACGGTAAAAAATGGGAAAAAACGATATTTAAAAATGTAGGAAAATATTTTTTATAGAAAAAATCACTCCACCCACATATTTATGTATTATTATGTAACATGGATTCGCTTGAGGGCCCAAGACCCGAAATTGATCCGTTTTTCTATCAACTTTATGTATATATAGGTGGATTTCGTTTTCCATTATAATAATAACATGGTTGAATATTGTTTTTGCGTTAGATTCCAGGCACGGATTTATCTTGAAAACAGTTACAAATACAAAAAGGTATCATTTCATCAATCATTTTATAAATATAGTACCAGTTTGAAAAGGTAATCTGTCGTTTTACGATCGTTTTATTATAAAAATCACCTATTATCGTTAAACAGTTTTCCAAAGGGCTGTTTAACTAATAAAAAAGTCATAAAACAACACCCAAAACTTAAACTTTACAACTAAATAATATGTATAATATGGGGAAAAATAAAAGTTAAACTATAAAAACATTTTATTAGACATAAATATGATAAATTATGAAGAATATATACAGGGTACGTGTTGTAATGTTGGCAGAAAAATAAAATGGAAAACTGGAACAAGTTCCCTTTCTATTATTCTGCCATTTTACCGATAAATCACAAAAAGGGCCTTGTTTATGGACTAAACACAAATACATTCAATGTTGATCCTTACAAAGTTGAACTAATAAATCAAATTAAATGATTTTTCAATAACATCGGCCTGTTCGGATATCAGGTGAATTAAAAAAAAATTTTAATAGTGTATAGTAAAAAAGTGCGCTCGTAAAACCTAATCTTGAACTAGATACATATAAATAAAATTTTGTTTGCTTTGAAAGTCGATTTAGATGGAGCTTATAAAGTTTCCATTTTTTCCTTCCAAATGTAATAGATATATAACACACACACACATTTGTATGTATAGAAGTGGAGGTTTTTTTTCGTAAAGAAAAGTAGTAAAATATTGTGAAAAGTTTTGTTGGAATGCGAACTGTGTTTGGCCGAAGTTGGAACATTGTCTCAAGTGTAAAGGATTGTCTTTGGTGTGCACAGTTCAAAAGATCGCCTTTAAAGATATTTTTGTTCATATTTCAGGAACAGACTTCTTTTACACAGCTAAAATGTCCCCGGGGGTATGGATTTTCGAGCATGTACTTTTTACTTTAAACAGTTTAATAATAAAGTAGCATTTTAAAAGGAATCTCTAATATAATGTAAATTCAATATCCTGTAATGGCACATTTTATATAATATAACGAGGGAAAAAATACAATATTTTAATGGAAACAAATACCTAATAATAGTAAACAATAACGATATGGAGTTTTATGTTGAAATATGAACGTGAATAAATTCAAAAACATGCCAAGATGGATTATTTCTGTTGTGCAAAATGATGGGCGCTGGTTTTTCGGCTACGGAGACGATGAAAAAGCGAATCCGTTGCTCTGAATTCTGAATTCATATCCGGACCACGACATTATACCTGCAGAGCGCAGCTGGAAGCGTCATTTCACAAGAAAGATTTTCAATATTGTCCTTTTATACATATATACCCTTTAAAAGTTGTCACACACAAACAAAAAATTGATTACCGGTTATGTTTCAATGTGGTGTGGCTCGGATTTTCCATATTTTCCCAATACTTTTACTACTCTATAATTTCCAGATTGATATAAAAGATATTGTGACTGTGTGGGTGTCTGTTTTTTTTTGAATTCGGTCAACACATGTGTGACATTTTGCTGAAAAGGTCGAAGTAATATATACTTTTTTCTCTATTCTATAAAAATGGTCTCCACATCAATATTACACTTTAATAAATTCACTTGACCGAAAAACCATAACACGTTTATTTATTTTCGTTTGATCTTGTGTTTCTTTAAACGCAACAATACAATTTATAACTAAATATTGGATGTATGCTTAAAACAATGAAAAGCAATTATATTAAATGGAATAAGTCTTATTTATTTATTATTAATATTACTGAAAACGAATGTACTAATTATCATGCTTCTCTAACCGCGTCCACTAAATAACTAAATTCAAAAAACAAACAAAAAGATATACAGTCATCAAAAAATCTTGTTTTTCTAAAGATTTTTAAAGGTGAATTACACGAACAGGACAATTTTGATTTAGGAAATGTTCTACATGTAAAATTCTTTGTGTATTAAGTTTAATTCTTGTTAAGATAAATTCGCCCACAAAACGACCAAAATTGTTGCCAATTAACACTAGCAACTAGGACACTAATGACAAAATTTAAAATACATTACCACACCCTCAACATCCCTTATGCAGTCTATTTATATTTTAGCTCTCGATTAAAATCCACTTTGTTAAAAGAGCTAAGAAACTGCTTAAAATAAGTGAAAATACTCGTGTACAGTAGATTAACATTTAATATTTATTCATTTTATGGTACATATATCTATTAAGGTATCTTATAATCTAAAACATCCCTTGAGGAGTGAAAGTGTGTGGAAATTATGGATCTCAAAATGAGCGAAGCCTTTTATTGTATTCACAGCCAGCCACAAAAGCAATAATAACATCATCGCTCTCCCGGAATATTATATTTATTTATACTATAGAGAGTAACTGTTGGAAATGGTTTAATTAAAACCCGTTTTCATCTTTAATATACATATAAATATAATAACAATTCGTTTAGAACTTTTTACATTATATAATTAATTAATTGTATTATGTAAGGTTGTTTAAAATTTTCGTTCAACAAAAACATGAAAATACAAAAATTGTACAATATACAAAGTAGATTATTTTCTCTTTCTACATTTCTGATATATAATATCTAACATCAAAGGGCAATAAAACTGCCACATTTTAAATGGAGCTCATCATTTTCCATTTTAAGTAACCGTATATCAGAATATCCTTGTCACATAGCCTTAAATCCTGCCAGAAATCCTGAAGAGATTGAACTTATATTTGAAATTCATGTCTTATTCATGTAAGAATTTGTTAGATACGTGTTTCCCCAACAATATATACAAATATGATACACATTTTTCAATGTATAACAAATTCGATTAATTAAATTTTTGCTACAAGTCAATTCGTTTGTTATCAAACAATTTTTTCTCGCAACAACCATAAATAAAAACGCTCAACAATTTTCTAATACGAATATGTGTTCGTATATTGTCGTAATATGCTTATGACGTCGATGCAACAACGAAAATTCAATTTATTCACTGCATGCAAATTCAATTTCAATGATTTACGATTTGTGGCCGTTCAAGTAGAAGTTATAAGGCCGTCTAATCAATTGTTCAGATCATACATTTCGTTAAAAATGCCCTTTTTTATATTCCATTTAATTTCTTTTATATTAAAAGCACCAATTTGTTACAATTTATAATATATTATTAAACTATTTTCCATTTAAAACTGTTGCTTATTAAAATAGTTGTACTTTTAATTATTAATACGAGGTTAAACGATTTAATTAATTCGTCGGTTAAATCGCAGCTAAAATTAAACTAGAATGCTAATTATTCCCTATATATGTGTCTAAATAGATAGATCTACATAATTTATCAGTTTTTGGCGATTATAAACATTTACTATTCATATTAATATAGTTTAACTAACGGGCTTAATAACAAGGCTAAAGCAACTAAAAGGGCTTTAACAGATATGATAATCACCCTATCACTATAAACCACACCTCTTTTCCCATGAGACTAGTAAGATCATCATACTCATTAAAATTCCGTTTGATTGTTAATATAACGTGTGTGTGTGTGTTTGGATTATTATGTACCAAAACAACCCCATCTACCGGTTTAATTAGAATTTCATATTTTCCATTTCGGATTTTTCGTATACATATATATGGAATTTCGTAGAAATAAGTTGATTTCGTATAGTAAAATAATTGTGCATCATTAATCGACAACATGTCCCAATTGGTCATTTGAGGGAATTATGAGGCCCATTAGAGCAATTTACCCTTAACGCAAAATCGAACCAACGACCTGTAACGTTGACTCCGATGTTTAACCGAGTGGAAGCGATGCCTGTGGCTTTTGTTGCCTGTTTACTGAAGCTGCATTCTCTGTGTCTTTGGTTTCATGGTTCAAATTCATGTTTTGTGTTACATTAAATCCGGCCCTGTACATATAATATGGCAATTGTGCATTACAATGACATTGTACTATACCGAAAACCACATGGGCAATAAATACCTATGTATATACGATTTCATTATTTGAATTGTGAATTTGTTCACTTAAATAATAAATAAAGTAGTAAAAAGTAAATATTCTCCAATAAAAATGCTTTTATATAAATAAGGAATATTACGTTAAAATAAATCCCCCAGTAAATATTACCTTTATGTGTTATGTTTTCAGATAAAATTCCAAATTACATCATAACTACTAAACGTGGTGGTATTTTTATAGTTTTTCATCAATTTATCACCCCCAATGTGCACGTAGTTTATTTAAAAAACAATTTCACTTGAAAAAATCAAATGACCCAATTCTATATATGTATGTATATTATATTGATTGATTGAAAACAAATATATTTTCTTTGTGTCCCAGACGAATGTAATTGTTTTATTTAAAATTCCTTGAAAGCAAAGAAAGCGATATATTTGTTTCCACGTGACTAGCATAAAGGCACTATCTAATATAGTGCACTATAAAATGTAGTTTAAAAGTTTCACGACATTAATATATGACACGAAAAAAGCTCGCCAGATATTTTCCACTTGTCTAAACTTGCTGGTAGTAAAATGTTCGACCAATACATATGCATACAGCTTGTCCGGCATATACTTGCCTATTTAATTGTAAATACCACAATAGTGAATGGAAAATAAAATCGATTAGAATGTATGCATTACATCTAGTGAAAAATTTACCGTAAAGTTGGAAAGCAATAAATCATTTTTAAGTTTTACTGCTCAAGAGGCAAGTATAAAACGTACAAAGTATACATTTGAAATTTGAACTTGTTTGAAAGAAAATGTATATGAAAAACGTTTAATAAATAAATTCGTTTCCCCTTTATTGATGTGCATGTGTATGTAAAAGTAAGTTTTCAAGACGTTGGGAAGACTTTTGCAGAAACATGCCACTATCAGCGGTTACGAGGGTACTTTTAAACCTCTCCGAATCCATAACAGTAAATATCTACGACGCTATAGATCGTTTAGTTCTTGCAAGTAAGCGCGTTACACTTGGAACTTTCCCTCGGACTAACTTTATATAGTTCCACTAAAGTCCACAACATATAAATTAACAAGAAATAGAGACTAGATTCTATTTTGTTGGAAAATATTGCAATATAATCCGTCAAACGGAATATATTATAGTTGTGTAATAGACAAAATACTGAAATCAATGCTGAAACTCGTCAATGTCCATCGCAAACATTACAGTTTTGAAACGGATGACCGATTCGTGATTGATTAATATATTATTGACGTGTTCAAACAACTATACGAAATGTATTTTGTGCCTGGAAACTGTTCGGTTTTAAATAATATCAAATATCATGTAAAAAATGTATTTTCTTTTTTTCGGTGGTATAATAAACAACGTTGTTGTTGTTGTTGTTTTTTGGTAAAATTTAACTCCATATTGACTGTATTGAAGTTCAACCACAACAGAAGCTTCCAATATCAGCAAAATGCACACGAAACACTAACAAGCTCCATCAATTTTAGCCACAAAATTGTTTATTTTCTTTTGTAAAATTATAACAGTATAGATATTTTTGCAAATAAAGCCTGATTAAACATTATTATAATAAAATAAACACGTTAACAGGCATTTATTTGTTTAAATTATAAAATTTGATAATTATATTATTTGTTTGATTAAATCGTGGGGCAAAAATTTCTCTGGTTTTAATATATGTTGGCAATTAGTACATATTGGATCAATAAATAATTTTGTTGGGATAAATTAAAAATGGCAATTGACAGTTCATGTAATTGATGAGTATAATGAATTAAAATTTATGGTATCTTTCGTTTATTAAATTATTTCTTTCTATAAATTATATGTGAGAGTTGTAATTAATTAATTTCCTATACAAATTTATGAGCTTGAATAAAAAAGCTTACAACTAACAACTTAAATTTCGTTTCTATAAATACAAATCGGGTGATTAGATGTAAAACTTTATTAATTACATGTCACACCAGTATTATAACTGTAAATTCCTATATAGTTTAGAATATAGTTTGTTAGGCAGGTATTTTGCATACAAAACAGTCACAATATTAATTTTCTAAGTGAAATGACAATGTTCCAGTTAATTAGGGATAAAGCATCAACAATAAGTTAAGTTGATGACATTAATTAGGACGGGAAACAAACGTTGAAGCCCCTAAAACTTAACCACTGCCTGTGTACCACGATTTCCGGTTGTATTTCAGTCGATCCACAATGGAATTCAATGTATATGTGGTCAAATCCACAATTATACATTTCAAATTCAATTCCGAGCGTTTCTGTTTTTGAAAAATTGAAAATTTTTCAATTCCGGAATCTCTTATTCAGATTTCCAACTTTAATATATCTAACCGAGTTTCATTTCAAAGAAAATCAGCATGCCAAGCAGATTCTACAAGTGTAATTCACTTTTATAGCTATATACACTGTCACAAGCCCATTCCCAACCATTTGTTAGATTTATTTAATTCCCTTTTCAGGTAAATAGTAGTTTTTAAAGACAACATTATTATTTGGTCGACAAAAAAATCGTGTCGGATGTATTTTGAATAAAAAGACACACTGGCATAATAACGATTTACTATTATTAAACTCATGTTCAATTTAACGCAAAAATTGTACTCTTGTTTGATTAAAGTCTACCTCGCGGCGTCAGATGTTCATTAAACAAACCAACTGAAAAGAAGCGGATACAAGCATTGTTTGTTCAATTTCTGTTTTCATTATTAATGTTGCTTCTCACACATTAAATGCCTCTGAAGCTGTGTGTGTGTGTTGCTTTCAGTAAATATTACATAATTATTGAAAGATTTTTCCAACCAACAAATATTTAGATTTTATATAATGTGTATACCGTTTTATACTTGCCTCTTGAGCAGTAAATCTTAATAAGAATTTATTGCAAAGAAATTCTTTAGAAATTGTAAACTCAGCACATTTTTACATAATTGTGACATTTACAATCACAGAGGCAAGTATACAGAGGACAGATTTTATTCATATTGCTGAAAATTTTGTTTTCGGCTGCTTTTGTTTAATGTTTGGATATTTGTTTTCATTAAAATGTTCTTAAAACTTTTTAATGAGAAAAATTCAACCATAACATCGATTCCAACGTTATATATATGTATAATTAGTGGCACTTTTTCAAGGTCAATTAAACACCCCTAAACTGCTAAAATAAAACAGATTAAGGACATATTATACAATGATATAATGGCCTCGGACTACACATATAAATTGTCGTCTTTATTGCCTTCGAAGTCCTAAGAAACTTATGTAATAAATCATCGGTTATAATGGCTGTGTAATTTAATTACAATTAGATACACAACTTGAGAGAGAGTCACACACAACTTTGTGCAAGAGGAAATGAATTAAGCCGACAATTTCAATCCTTCATTATTGTGTAAAAGAAAAATTCACTATAACAGTTAATAAACTGTATATGTATGTATATATGAAAAAGAAAATGTAATTTCCAAGTCGAAAATGTTTGTGTGCGTTCATTGAGGAAAATACACACACAAGATAGTGTGCACTTGAATTATGAATGAGCAGTTAGTGTCGTATATACGTGGCTTATTATGAGAGTATAAGACAATTACACGGCTGAGAGGAAGGAACTTAATAATTCATCCCATGTCCTGAGCATTGTCTCTAAGTATAGATACTTAAAGTAGCTAGTGTGATGACAAAGTTGCCTTTAAATCGTTTTTATCAAAATAATTTTGCACAAGGGTAAGTTATAATAATATATATTATACGTATATATAATAAACTTTTGGAGCTGAAGAGGGTTGATTTGTTGAATGAACAACATAACTTGTATGTTGTTTTGTTTAAGCCCTTCTCTACTCTGAGTATATACATATATCTAAATAATACTCTCTCAAAACTAAATCTAATATACACGTAATTATTTTTTAGTTTCGAATTTGTTAAAACGAATTTAATTAGTTTTGTTTTCTTTATAAAAGATTTTTTGCCAATTGAACCATTCTAATCCGCATCGAACTTGCGTTTTAATGGAATTAACAGTAAATGAATTGACTTTCCCGAAGATATAATGATTCTATTCTAACTCACTGGTCTCACACTAATTGCTAATATCGTCTTGTTCTGCTAATTGATAATTAGTGGCGGCCCAAATCGAAAAAAAACTCACACTTTCATTTGGAAACGATTAATTGTTATTATATTGTTGGAAAAGTGCAAGAAGTCTTTTAATGAAAATGAAAAACAATAAAACATGCATTAAATCTTTCGTTTCATTTATCAATCAATCACTCGGCGCGATCCATTTAAATCCAGTTTGAAGTGAGATTGAACAAGTTTGACAGGTCCTATAATTTTTTTTAAACAATTTCAATTATGTCAGCGCCCTTTTCCATTTTCGGTGAGCGCGCGCGGGGGCTGACGGGGAAAATAAAGAAAGGTGGTGGAGAAAATGCAATGAATGTGAGAGGTTATAGGCGATCAATGACGACAATGCGCACGTTCAACGTCCCTATGGAGAAGAACATATAATGGATTGAGGTTCACACGAGACGACGAAGAGATGACGACGATGAAGAGACCGTCAACTATACACTAAAAGCGTTTCATTTCATTCTTTTGGACTTTTAAATTTAATTCAGTTCCTGGTAATGTAACTTTTTTATTGTACAGAATGCGATTTTGCCATCATCATCATCAATTCCACTGGACCAGTTTCAATAATAATAATTGTGCTAAGAATTAGAAAACAAACAAAAAACTTATTTATTGTAAAAGGCTTGAAATACTTTTTCAAGTTTCCATCTTGGAAATTTGTGCGGTTGAAAGTTTTTTTTTCAACAAACAATACGTAAAATTCCATTTTTTTTGTGTGTGTGAAACAAAAGTAATTTTGTATAAAAGAAGAACTTTGATCTTTTTGCTAGTAGGTAAAAGAAGTTTATTGTAAAGTGGAAAAGATTCACTGTATATAAGACTATAAAACAAGTTTAACATACAATGGAATTCAATTAAACAAGCAACTCTGTCGAACATCACAACTTCTAAAATAATTCTCCGTGTAATTTTGAGTACACAAATTCCTATATTTCGAGAACAAACGGCCATCTTGTCATATATAGCAAAATTATTCGAAAAAGTTTCATTAAAATATTAACAACAAAAATAATTCGTAATATTCTGGTCCGTTATTTGTTAGTTGAACTTTTAATTGGATGATGTTGGAATTATTACTGTAGAAACTTTAACTATTTTATTCAAAAACAATATGTTACTCGAACAATACGAATATTTTTTGGAAAAACAAAATTCTATGTCTGTATTTTAATTAATTGCTTTGCACAAATGCAACTGTACGTTATCATATATATGAAAACTGCAAGATTGGTTAAAGGTTGAATAAAGGCCATCTGTTGCTTTATCGCGTGCGTTTCATTTTTATTTTCCTCGGTGTGTTGAAAAAGCCAACAGGCATCAAGAATTGGAATGATGAGAGATGTATAATATTCTCTCGAAGAAGATATTTCACCAAACGTTTTGTTTGAACAAAACTTGCCAAAAGCAAAAAAAAACGGAGTGTGTAGAAAGTAATCGAAATGACATTCAAATTCATTCCACAAAATGTCCCTAGACTCCCATATCTGGGATATCGTTCCACCATGGTGGTGGTGCCATTCTCAAGCGAGTCATATCTGGAACCTTAATCGTGTTTGAAGTGGAATAAGAATAGTGTGGGCAGAGCGGGATGGCTTGGTAGTGTAAATGGGCCCCTGTATTGAAGTTTGAACGCATTTTCATCCAAGTGCTAGTTGCTTGCTTCTTAACTGTTGATGCGCGCGTACCGTACTCTCTCGTTCTTCTTCAACACACCACCAAGCAATTGTCAAATGTAATTTCACGGATCCACTGCCACCAAATATTTAGGCCATTATAACAAGTATGCGCTGTAATACACCAGAATTCTTGTTGTATAGGATATGGATTTTGCCCCCAAAAAAAAAACTCGGACAAGAATTTTCGATTAATTTTATTTTTTAAATTGAACTCTAATAAATGAGTAGCTAGCCGCCCTATATAATAATATTAGTTAGATAAATAAACCAAAGACGAAAATATAAATTTAGATTGATGGGCCTTAAGGGCTATACTGAGTAATATAAATAACACATAAAAATATTAAATGAAAATATCTATTGGCGAAATTCAATTATTAATTTTCATTCTATCACATACTAATTTATTTTAGTCAACAAGAGTATATTAATGAAACAGTTTTCATCAAATATATTATATTATTTATAATGAAAAGCTGCGCAAATTTTCCAATTAGTGTGCAACAATTTACGAAAGAAAAAAAATTGTAAGAGGTATAAATTGAAAAGGCTTTATGGTGGTAAGATTGAATTGGTTGAATGAATTCTAATCTTTAAAGGATTTTTTGCGCCTCCGTCCGTATTTAGTCGTTTTGCAATCGCGAAAATCGTCTAGAAACTGCGTTTTTCCTGCCTAGGCAGGCAAAATGAAATCTAGTGCAATTTACGTTCCCACTGATTCAGAAAATGAATTGATTTGACAGATGTCAAATGTGTCAAGTGGAAATATTGTTTATTAAATTAATTTTTTTATTTAAATAATTATTGTCGGCGCAAAAAATATTGTGTTTTATGCGTCTAGAAACTCTTTTGCGAGTGTTCGTACGTTGAGGGCCTCGGCCTGCGGCCTCAGCCCTCAAAAAACTCACACTCGCAAAAGCTCAGTTTCTAGCCTTATAAAACAAATAACTATTATTCTAAAATACACACAGAGATTTAAAAAATAAAATAAAAATACAATATAATAGTTCTATTATGTTGGAGAAATGTTATGAAAATCGTTCATAGTTAATAAACTTGTTTGATCTTATAAATTCATTAAGTTTCAAATAATTTTGTTGTAAAATGTTCTCTTTTACCTTTAAAACTTGAACGAAAATACCAAAAGACTTCTTAAAACAAAATTGATTTACACAACACAATTCTGCAACCCCTTTGAACAGGTTTTCTCTTATTCACAAAGGCGTTGTATTTTATCTTTGTATGTATTTCAACTTACGTATGTATTATATATATGTGTATGTGCCAAGTTAGGTGGATGGGATTAAGACATGGGCGACATCCTCTTAAATATCCTAGCTTTAAGTGCAGAAATTTAACACAGATTTGCGTTTCCTTTCAAGTTTATGCTCAAAAGCACAGCATATGTTAGGGGCGCGCAACCTGTTTAAGATACTTCAAAGAAAATTTTGTTTTTCCGAAACATACTGCCTACGTTTTCCTCTGTGTTTGGGGTGTGATGAAAAAAATAATGTTCAAATGTTGCTCAGCTGAATTTCCTCTCCTGTGTTGTTTTTTTTTTTCAACAAATAATCATAATTGGGGAAAAATTTTCTGCTGTAACCGACAAATTTTCTAATAACTGGCTTTTATTGTGCATTTAGTGTAAAAAATTTTGTGCTGTAATTAACACAGTTTCATAACTTCCACCCTATATGTTTTTCAATTAAATTTTTAACGAATGATTATTCTTGTTCAATCATTCAACGTAATTTTAATATACAGACCTGATCGTGACATGTATTGAACACTTTAAGGGGGTGCAAAAAATGCGTACAAGTGTTTTTTTACCACTTAAACATCATCATCACCATCCAATGCAAGATTTACTCATTTCGAGTTTTCATTTCGTACGAAACGGCTCTTGTGCACACAATGAAGTTATTTTCAAACCCTCGAGTATAATAATATCAATGACAGTGGGTCCCCAATACGTTTTTTTTTGGATAATTGCTTTATTGGAAATTGCGTCAATTTTATAAAACTGATTAAGTGCGTTTGATAAACTTGTGAGATTAAAAACTATATAATAATGGATGAATTGTTATTTCTTAGCAGTTTTGACTGTTACAAATGGATTCCTTTCAGGTATTACAGAGTCTATTGTGTGATTGGTTTTCAAAAAAAAAATTAATTCTTGTCCAACACAGTGGATGGAAAAAAATTCCTGGCACTATATTTTCATTGTTTCGATGAACAATAACGCACACAAACATATAGAAAAATGGAAACATACACACATAAAAGTGTGTTGAGTGTGCTTGAAATATGAAAGACGACAATTCTGCTGAAGCAGAAAAACTTAAAAGTCCATAACTTCAAAGTTACTGCCACGAGATTGTTTTGTTTTAATAAAATATATGTATTTTTAAAAAAAACATTGGATTGTGTTAACATAATCAACAGTTAAGAAAATGCCAGAGAGAGCGAATTTCCTCTCACTTGATGGTGGTGGTCTTTTATGCCATCAAACGGAAAACCTATTTGAAATTCATCATGCGTATTGCTTAGCTGCTACTGTTGTACATACGGAAAGGGGCAAGAAGTTTGACTTGACAGCGAAATAAAGCTGAAAGAAATTGGAAATAGGAATGTGTGAGTTTCAAATAAACTTCAAACCACACCAACATACAAGAACAAAAAAAAAATAAAGAAAGAAAGCTCACAACACAAGTCAACTGGGCCGAATATATATAGAAAAGAATAAGAAATGCGAAACCATGCGGTGGCCAATTAAAGATTTCGAGTTTCGAATACCTTATTTTGTCAAGATAACGTTTTTTCGGCCAAATTTCGTATTCCCAAAATGATTTTTATTCAATTTACTACTCAGTTAAAAATAATTTCATGCCCTAAAGTGACATACAGCTAAAGTTTGATAAGGGTTGCTATAAATCAATTTTTTTAATAGAGATGCATGGAATTTATATGGAATGTTTTGTTGTTAATAAATAATGTAATTTATTTATTGTAAAATATGAGCTCGAATTTTAGAGATAATTCATTTCAAAATAATTTAAATTAAATTTTCATTAAATTTGCATTAACTAATAAGCAAAATAATAAATTGTAATTGTTAGTAAAAGCTGTATATAGATTTAATTTAATTAACAAAATGCATTTTCAATATTCAACGCACATAGTTATAAATACATAGATTTATATACTGATTAGATATATAATATTAAGAAGTCCTTCATAATAATTCGCCTGTGACATTTACAGTTCATTGAAAACTCAAGTTCGGGGGAAGTATTTTAGTAAATGAGCCCTCGTAATTACTGATAATTTGAGGTTGGAACTAAGAAACTCCTCTCTTCTCTCTCCATTCGTTATATTACGTACTATATCTTATAAGTTTGACTACTGAAAAGTCCAAGTTCTGTTCAACTACTAATTTTCATTTTATTACAAGCGAAGCGAAATCGTTTAATTTCAATTAATTTAAATGCTGCGACCTATCTCATCTCATTCTTTACATCCAACTTGTATTTTGCATTGGAAATGAATTAAAATTAAATATAGGAATGGTGGTCTTGTAATTTTTTCCTTTATTGTGTGTTTTCCTTTTGATGCGTTTGAAAACATCAGTATTTCATGTAATTTATATAGTGTGTCGTTAAATTTGTAAGCAAAAAACGGGGAAACTAATAAAATTTGATGTTATTTTGGATAGAAAGGTTCCATTTAAATAAAAAACATTACACCAGTTCGTTTCCAATTTTATTATCTTTTAATTCGCTGATTCTTTTATACTACATGTTCTACTAACTGTATTATAGGGAAAAGTTTTTGAATGAAAAGAAGAAGGAGGCAGGCAAGCTAGCAAAGTATGTTTTTTTTATTTTTGCACTGATTCTTTTAAACACTCCATCAAGATTTTTACGTTGATTGTAAAAAAGCAATGAAGGAAAAGTTTAAAAAGGGGAGAGTTTTATTTTTTAATAGGATTTTTTCCTCATTCTGTGTGTGTGCGTTTTTTTTATGTTAGAATTACTAATTAATTTTCTTAATAATAAAATGTTTGTAGTTGGAAAACCATCAAAAACTCAATAATTAATTATACTCTATATAATTGCTAAACGCAAACGGGGGTGGGTGGGAGGCAATACACCTCATCTTCTTAAAATGTAATGCAAATATATTGTATTAGTGTAGCAGTACACTTTCAATCTTGAATGTAAACTTTCGGTAATAAATCATTGAGTGGTTGTGTTAAAATGGTAACATCCTTCAATAAATCATGTAGTGAAAATTGCGCGTTTAAAATCAACTAAGATTTTGCACAAGAAAATACCATACATACGTACAACAAATGCAATCAATTTAATAATATGTAATCTAGATGGTGTTAAAGCTTTAAAGTTTATGTGAGTTTGTGAAAGGGTTTTGCGCCACACGCAATGCCTTCAATCCTTTCCAACACAACCATAAATCTATTGGTCGCAAAGTCGTAAGCTGTTCAATCAGGATACAAGCGTCGTTTGTTTGTTTTCTTATGCCTTAGCCATCCAAAGGGCAATGCTTTTGGATATTGGCTTATATGAACCTATTTGTTCTGAAATCTTGATGAAATGGAGAAACAAAACGTATGCCTTTCTCCCCTCACACTGCAATAAATTTATACTTTTGTGCAAAAAAGAAGAAAACGAATAACAAAAATTCACAGCCAAGAATTTCATTAAATTTGTATTTTTCTGTAATTTTTATACGTTGAAAACTTCAACCAAACATGAAACTTGTTTAAATTACATGAACATTTTCATATTTTTTTTTCGACTGAAACAATGTTGCACAAGATGGTACAAAGCATTTTACAGTTCTTTTAACCTTTTGTATATGAAAAACTATTACACTTTATTGAATTTATCAGAAAAATATAATAACAACGTATACATAAAATTGAGCTCGTTAAAAAATCGTTTCACCTTAAAAGTTCACTTTTATATTGGCACATAAGCACATATATTCGTTCTATATATAATCTGTATAAAAGTGGTGTGTGGTCGTTATTTGAAAAGAGGGTCCATCGTTTCTAACAAACTAAACTAGTTTGATGGGTTGGAAAAGAGAAGAAGGGATGTTGGGTACTTCTGCAACTACAACTCCAAATCATCCAGTAGTTTTATAACCATGAGATTCGTGATATGAGCATGAAACTCCAACACGGACAGCTGTCTTATCTGCCCGAATGAAGCTTTAACTGTATTCGTGCTGGGCAACTTAATTATCGAATTACAGTAAACGTGCTCTTCCCTCCAATCCGTATTAGTTTATTTATTTTATTTTTTTAAATTACACCACACAATTTGTTTTCCAACAACATGGAAATATAATATATAAGACGTTCATTTATTATCCACAAGAAAAATCCAAGTATGGGAATGTGTTTGTGTCAGTGTTATATGAATGTGGGGTGATTTTCGGCGAAATGGGAGCGATGTCGTAATGTTGGCCGGTTTTTGGCCGGACAGTCGATCCATCAGTTGGAACGTGGTTGATTAGATGGGGGGTGGTATTCCGAAGATATCCGGCTCTAATAGACACAGGGCTAACATATCCCTATATATCTATAGAGTTGACCACGATATAGCACGTAGATTGGCTCAAAGGGATCTAACGGCCAGGATTATATGGATGGAAATTGTAACATGTAACTGGGTATCATATATCAAAAGCTAGAGAAAGAAAAAAATTAGATCACACAGGATAATATTTCATGTTGTTGGTACAAAAACGGGCCAGGCATCATTTCTTAGTACTTATATTTATTTAGACGACACAATCTTTTATCCTGTTGTCGGATTATTATATGTCTATAAAATAATAACAGACGATTAAGTTTTGATGAAATATATCGACGAGTTTATTTTTCGGGAAATACTTTGTATTCATATTGGTGTATGGTCCAAAGCAGTGGGTTGTCTTGCATTAAAATGGCCCCATGTTGTGCCATTGTTCCATATAGCGCGCGACATTTTAGAATTCTAATAGAAAACTGTGATCATATTTCACCTGCGGCCACGTTGAAATTATTTTAATGCCATGTAATAAAACGGCACGTTATTTATGAACATTTTCTAAGAGAAAAAACTGCTTGTCTTTACAAGTGTTTAATGTAATAAAAAAGAAGAAAAGGAGATTCCGTTTAATTGTGGGCCATGAAGTGCAGATGATGAGAAAAATTTTTCATTTCATTTTCGAGGTTGACTTTTTGTCGACAACAGCTGACACCCCCCTGTTCGAAGAGGGGTGGTGGTGTGTGTTAACAACAAATAGCCCAAAAGGGGACAATAATTCGCAACCGACAGAGATACATTGTGGAAATACGGATGGTGGGGGTGGTGTAGAGATGAACTCACCCCTATTCCATCCACTAACCGAAAAAGATTCACGATAATGGCTTGCATTTCTAGAGTAGGTCTTTGATGGCACACTAGAGGAAGCATTCATTCGGACTTAAAGTACGACACATCACCACCTAACAACCCCGAAGACATTGATTGATTCGCACTAATGTAATGAAAAGTTTTATGCGAATTTTGCGCAAGTGTATAAATTCAATCACACAACAGAAATTCGAAAGACGAAAAAAAATGGAGTAACATTAAAATATTTCCGTTGAACGGAAAAAAGTTGCTAACTTTAATATTAAAAGTCTTAATTTACGACTAAAACACTAAACTGTTGACTAAGTGGAAAAGTTTGAAGAAAAATTATTAACACGTTATTACAGAACGAAATCACTTCTTCTTAATATAAAAGTGTTTTAATTTTTCTGTTAATTGAATAATATAAATTCGATTCCGATCGTATAATTACCATAAAATGGCGGGGCTATAATAGTATTATTTCACCACCCATAAACTGTTTATTTATTAAAGGTTGCGAAAGGAAATTTCACTATCTAACTGTTCACTGTTAGTACAAGCACATTCTCTGTAATTATGAAACTCTTAAAACCCAACTTTATAAACTGCTGATTAGTCTGAAAAATATACAAACTTTAAAAGCATAATAAACACAGTTTACGTTTTTTCGTTTTTGAACAACAAATCTAGACTTTTATTTTTTGAACACATATTCTAGAAAATTGTTTGCTGTGACATAACAATTTAATAAACATTCATGCTGTGCTCCAGAATGCATGTAGAGAAAATCTAGAGTTATTTGGAGCGTATATAATTAATTATTTTTAAGTTTTAATATGGCCAGTCAGAAATTTCAGTTAATTGAATAAAACTCAGTTTTATATATATTTTAACAATATTTATTTAGCATTTCGGGTTTACATTTTATTTTTTTTTTTGGGTAACAAATATGTTTTACATATTATGACAACAATACATAATGATTTTACATTCAGAATACTACAGACCGTTTCTTCATTTTATTTATTTGTTATTAATTATTATTAATTAATGTATAATTCTACTGCAACTCTTTTAATTTTCGGTTGCTTTCAGTAAATATATAGCGGTAGTTATAAATATTCTTGCTTTACTTTTATTTTCCTTAGAAATGATTGTACAATAGTTATATATTATTTCACAAATTGTTTATTTTGATATTTGTTTCTAAAGGAAAAACAGTTTTTTGAGGTACAAAACAATTAATATTCATTTATTGAAACATCCAAGAAAGTTTGATTATAATTTGTTAGTCATATATATATTATTATTTTTGATTTAGGAATAAAACCAAAATCTAAATTTATTTACACATGTTTATAATAAATATTTGTTTAACTTTTAGAATACTAAAACATTTACAATAATTCCTATTTTTTAGATTTACACATAATTGTTCTCTGCATTAATATTGTTTTCTGCACTTATTTACACTTTTCACAAATTATATCACAATTTTCATACCCTTCTTTTAAAATTTAACTTATTTAAACTTGCAAAAGTTATTTTCGAACTAATTACAGTCGTACAGTAAACGTATTATTTTAAAATCAATCAATATATTATATAAATATTAATATTTACAGTTTCTTTTTGTGCTGAAATTTTATTCTATGTACAGATATTTGATTGTATCATTTTTTCCAAAAAAAAATTCTCTTGTGATTATTAATTTCTTTTGAATTGTATTCGGTTTTCCACACACTTTATGTATTAATTTAGCTTCTTTGTTACCGTAAAATGATGAATAGTAGGAAGACTGCATTAATTAGTGGATGAGCTGTGAAAATTGTTGAATCTGAAACAAGAAAATACACTTTATGAAAAATTCAGTGAATAAAACGATGATGATGATGATGATGATGATGATGGGGTTATTGTAAATGTGTATTTAGTGAGGTAAAAGGAAAAATGTTGCACAAAACTTATTCCTCTCAGGTAAAATTTCCAAATGCCAGTTAGTCCCATGTGAATGGACACGTCACTGACCAGCAAATATACACGAACAATTCCCCATGATATTTGAAACTTTCTTTTGACTTCTTTTATAACAAATAAAAATTTTCCTAGCAAAATTTTCTTTCGAAACTACATTTGCATACTAACTTAATTCAAACAACTTTAGAATTATTATATAAAATGTTGGAATTGCATTAAAATATTTTAATTTCGTACGATGTAGTTTACAATTACATATTCCATTGCAAATTTTCCTATATTAAATGTCTATATATTGTATAAGGATGAAAAATTCATCATGTCATTGTAATTTATTCCAAGCATGTGGTACGAAGAGACGAAAAGTCCTTCCTTCATTTCATAATCATGTATTTAATATCTCAAGCACGTGGTTTTAGTTTAATATGGAATTTCCATAGTTTAGATTGCTTGCCTTTTGAATGTACACACTCCATGGTATATAATATCACATTTTCCTCCATTTTACTCTTACTGCAATATGTATATAGTCTCGGTTTAGTATTTAAAATATTATTTTTACAAGTACTGCCATACAATTTTCTCCCTTAAGTGTTCCAGTTTAACACAAAAGATAAAATGAGATTGTTATTGCACTAAATAACATTTTTCTTAAGCTATAGCTTGTTCTGAATTTCATGGAAAATGTGTATATTATTAAATTTTTAATATATACATTGTTAAATAAAATGTAAAGACGTTCATTACGTACGATGGAAGAAAATGCATACTGAAAACTATAATAATGTTGAAAGTTTTCTTTCGAATTATATAGTTTACCCTGTGCACGTTTGACAATATATATACAACATCCTGAAATTCTGAAACCACACGCGTTGTTAACATCCAACGGAAAAAGAACCCGGTATTGGTTTCGGTCTCTAGGGAAATCATCCAAAATTTTTGTCTTTAGAGTACTATTTTGCCAATATCGAATGCATAATGCAATTGAATTTGATAATAATGATAAATAACAAAGTAAAGTCAATTAAAAGTATAAATTAACTACGTTTTTCTTTTCAAAAACTTGGCAATTCATAAAGCAAAAATGACATTTATATATTATTAATCAGTTCATTTTCAAGTTAAAAAGAATAAAACAGGAATGAATTATGGAATCAAATATTTTCTACTTTACAGACATTCCCGAGGGACAAGAGCAAGAAATTTATGACTTATGTGCGAATTTTTCTTATGCTTATGACAACAAGAATCTTTCTCTTCTTGTATTTGTATAAAAAGATTTACAAAAGAATATATATAGTGTAAATATTTTCTTCTGTACGAAAATGTTTCCATTAAAATGTGAGTTATTGCAGACATGTATAAATTAATTCTTTTTTTATATATACCATATCAGCATTTTCATAAGAATAAACACTTGTTTATGTCATTTAAGCTTTTCTTGAGAGCGGTTTGAAGAGATGTGAAAGTCAAGATAAACAACGCGCTGTGAATAAGTAAAATTGCGCCCAGTCTGCAAGCTTCTTAGATAATGATTATAAAGTACCGCATTTTATGTGCTCTTAACAGCTCCTTTGTCCTTAAAATGTCCAAGCACATTACGGCTTACAACTTTTATAAACGGATCAGTGGAGCAAAATCGACTCGAAATTTATACGAGTGTGTTTTCTTGAAAAATTTTTTTATTAAAATTTTTTTCGTGTTATATACGGAGAAAAAAATGCCATCCACACACAGTTGCATGAATGCAATTATTAAACGAAAACATAGTTTTAATGTTGCACTAGGGAGAGTGTTGCGAAAATTTATGCTTAAATCCTTCAATGGCTTTTACAAAAAAAAAAAAACAACGAGTATCCAACAATGATATCCAATATAGAAGCGCACCAACAAACTTTTATTGTCTATAAAATGGTTTATAACGTGACTAGAATATTACCATAAAACACGAATAAATTGTTGTATAGCGTCAGCCGACCAAATTTTATATTTTGAATATGCTCAGATACGTCAATTTTTGTAATTATTCCATACTAACCTAGTTTTTAATTCAATTTGGGACTATAAATCCTCAATATACACGTATTTCAAGGGATTGACTTTTTATTGTTGCAAAAGTAATAAATTTCGAAAAGTTTTTAATGCATATTTTATCGATTTTTTTGTATAATACCTGATGCGGTGTCGCGGGATCCAAGAACTGAAGATGGCCGTGGTCTTGGTCGATCCTCATCAAAAATCCTCTCCACTTTTCTCGTATACAAATTGAACAGATTCGCAACACATTGCAAACGTGCCTTACCACCCTCGAATGTGTTCCCATCTATTTCCAATTCCACATTAGATATTGTACGAACAGGTTGTTTACGTGTTTTCGTTGCAACAGTGGTATTTGTCAGTATGTTGAATGGTTCCAAAATGGGTCTTGAACTTGAATTCAACTGGAACGAAATTTTTCGTGCAAATTAGTTTGAATTTCACAACTATTGCAGCAAATTTTATCAAATATATGTGTTAATGGGTCTTCATAAGACATTAACATACTATATTGTTTTGTTAATTGTTGGAATTATTCAAATGTGTAAAATTTTAGTGGAAAACACTATACTGTTGTGTATGTATAAAGCATTTGGTGTCTAGTAATTTCGTTGTTTCTGTAGGGCATTTAATATTAAAGTTTAAAATAACATTGAAAAGTGCATTGTACGGTTTGAAATTAGTTTCTAGCCGTTAAATATATTTTTCTTTTTCTATTAAACAAACTCAAATTGAATCGCACTAGTAAATGGTTCTGTGAAGAAACTTTTTCCTCTATTAATTTCATTTTAACTCGATTAAAGTTTCATAAACTTATTATATATATATATATATAAAGTAAAAGGTAATTGGAAATGGCATAATTCTAATTAAACAATGGAGAAATCTTATACGTATTTTATTATGAAAAACCAACAATTGTGCTTTCAACAAAATAATAGCAAAGAAAAATAATATATTAAAAGCTTTGTTAATTTTTCTCCAGCGTTTGTGTTGTTTTAACTTTTAGTATAGGGTAATATTCAGAAGAGTTAAAGTAATTGTTTGTGTATAAAATTGTGGTAGACCACAGCCTCATCAATTGTTGATGCGGTTTTGCTTTCCACACATAGTAGTACTCTTCATGTACACTGTTAGAAAATGAAAAACGCTTGCGGTGACAATAATGAAGTCACGTATACGAAACGAACGCTATATTCCTGCTTGTGACACGTTAAAAAGTCAGCGAAAAGGATTCCACATACACACGCACACCTTATATATATAAAATATCAAAATTAAAGTCACGCCTCTATATGCACAAGAAGTTATAAATTGAAAATTATTCGACCCCTATTTGGTTTTATTTTTCACTTGACGATGTAATACATATAAAAGAATGTATGTATAAGGGGTGGAAAAGCATAATTTCAATTTAAACATACTAGTATATGTATTGTTATATACGTATGCGTTCTTGTACAATTGAAATATATTAAGGTAACCAAGTAGAGACAGAGAGAAAAAAGCACTATAATTTACTTGTTGGAAAATTTTTATGAGAAGAATCTTCGGTGAAAATAAATTTATATTAAATAATATAAAACGGGGGTAAAAGGGAAGAAGTTAACGAGGATTCGTCGTAGTCGTCCTTGTGCAAAAGTTTTACCGTATAATACACGTTATATACATGGTAAATTTAGGACAACCGTAAATTGTAACCGCATAAATTTGCATTGGATTTTATCATTACGGTTTTTCCAACATTTCCATATATTTAATATTATTATTATTAGAAAATTAGAAGAATGTGAACGAATAAAGCAGGAGAGAAAAAAGGGACATTCACCAATAATAACACGACATTTTATAGTCGAAACATAAAAGCTGCCACACATTCGCACTAATTTTTATTGCAAGTGTGTGTTGTAATAAAAATAACAACAAACGACAATCCATTAAAATTTTCAGAGTGGAATTAATTCAAAAACGAGAGAGAGAAAGAAAAACGACGACAAATTACATTTGCAATAAAAATATATCTTTTATATACAATTTCCTTAAAAAATGAAAAATATTGAAAGCATTTTTCATCGGTTAAAAAGCAAATAAAATAGCCTATCAAAAATTTAAAACACTCGCATATGTTTTATTCCAACACCTATATGTAAGATTAAATCTACATTAAGATAAATGGCAGTATAGAGGAAAAGAGAGCGAAATAGAGAGCGAGAGAGAGTGGAAAAATGTGAAAAATCGTCCCTGAGTGTATAAAGGTCTTTTATCACCCATATATGTATATGTAAACATCCACTACAAGGTTAATGATGGCAACTGTATGATCCTCATATATAGTGTATTCGCTTGTTATCCGTTAAAGTACCTCATGTCCTCGCAAAATTACATCCGGCACAAGCTTGTATTTATTATTGGCTATTGTCAACACAACTCTATACAATAGTAAACCGTTGGGCCTACCTAACGCCCCCGCAACCCTTCAACGTCGCCGCGCGTTGTATTTTATTGTGCGAGATGAAATATTTTTTCCAGCTTGTATCAAGTGAAAAGTGCCAACAGCACCTACCAATTTATCACTTCAAGTGGTACACACTAAACAAAAATACAACACTAACAAACATTTCATTAATTATGAAGTGGAAGTTGAGTTTTCAGTGTCGGTGTGCCAGTATTATTATATGCAAACACAGGGGGGGCTGCCAGCTCGTGGGGGTGGGAAATAAGCGCGACCATACTACGTTACCACCAACCACCATCAGCTAGCACAGTTTATCATTTGTTGTTTATTCTGGTGTTATTAAATTCAGATTTATGGTAGCAATTGCATTTGTCATTTTAATTGTTACATACTTGCTTGCGTAGCTAAATTCAAGTAGGCCGTAATTAATTAACAAATTAAATTAATGGTCATGCTGTTCTCTCTCTGTGTGTTGTCTGTCGGTCATCGTCAACATTGTTTGATATGGAATATATATTTATGTATATATGCACAAATAATTGTGTTTATTTTCTACATATAGTAGTGTTAATTATAACTATATACAGTTACCTTTTTGCCATTCAAATACCACGTGATATTGATTGGTGGATAAGATGGTGGTGATGTGCAGTTACCCTTAATCGTGGACCCAATTTCAACTAATTCCTTTTCAATTGAAATGACTGGATCATCAACTGGAACGTCTGGAACAAAAAAAAAATTGTTTTTTGTGTGTTAATTTGCTTTCGCTTTCGCTATTAGAAATATATATCTTTGTTAGTGGAAATAAATTTTTATAAAAATGGAGAAAACACATAAATTAGCCCTAATTTTTGTAAACAAACACTTTAGAGAGAATGAGAAAAGAGGTGCTGTTGGCATCCAAAAACTTTGCCTCTATGTTAAGTTGGCACTTTACAACCAGTCGAAAGTTATTGGTGTCAGATGGTTGAATTCAGATGAAAATGGAATGGGAAGAAGAATGGAATGTGTATTCGAAATGCTTTGACCTGTATTTTCAGTTACAAATGGCCGTATATCCACAGTTAAATGACAAACTGTATAACACCTAGAAATGAGTGACTTCTAGTGCGGTTTCAGGACCCCATTTCTAGGGCCTCCATTTTCATCTTAATAATGCGACAAACAATTCAACTGCAAAGATTATTAATAAGCACAGATTGTGCCTGAATTTATGAATTTATATAGAAATCAGTGAAATTGTTTCAAAAAAATTATGTACGTATTAATACATAATAAATGAATGTGGTTTATTGGAAATTAAACATTTATTTTTATATATATTGGCCATGTTAATTACTTTCGTATTTACCATCGATCAATAATTAATTTATAAATATGTATATATTAATATAATGAAATCATCCTAATATAGGAAATTTGAAAATGCAATTTTGTTACCAAATCGTTTATTAAAAAATTTATTATTCATTTCAGCATGGATTTATATTTATTTCTTTTCAAAAAATAGGTATATAATGCTAATACCGGAAGTATCTTTATTTTCAATATAAGCAAAATACTTGACCAGAATAAATATTATTTCTATTATAGTTGTATTTATGAATAATATAAAACTCAACATTTTTATACTTTGATGAATTTTCAACTCGAAATACATTTTGCAGTCGATTAAAGCTGTACTGACACTTTTTTTATCGTTTCTAAAGAAGATTAAAACGAAAATATAGTTGAAAATGTTTCGCTAACAAATTAATTTAACAAAAGAATCGCAGTATTAATGTGGTTTATGTGTTTTTGTATAAAATCGTGTGTGAAAAACAGTACGATAGAAAGATTTATTTTAATGATAGTGGGTGGGTATAATATGTGACATGGTCAATCCATCAAGGTCTTAGTTGATTAGTTAGTTGGCCAGCAAGATACACTCTCATTTAACGTAAAATACACACACACATAGTCCCGAAAAGTCGGACCGCCGCCACTGTTCTAGATTGGCCAAAGGATAGAAATAGCCCGGGATTATAGTCCAGAGTGTAGGCAATGGAAATTGTAACTTATAGGGCTTGGAAAACGTGTAAAAAGCAACGCACATATAAACTAGGACATGTTGGAGGAAATTAACTCATTCAACTATCCTTTTCTAGAATTCATTCCATGAAACTCTGTTTCTATTGCCAGTTATTTTAATGAGGCTTCAGGTCCTGTCTGAACCCTTTAACTTGTGTGGCCCCTAATTAAAACTACACACCATTACGGTCATGAATTGAAATTTTCATCATTATATATACACCAAGCACAAGAACAAACTTTAATAACATTATAAAATATCAAGCCAATAAGATTTCAGTTTAATACATATATATTCAGACGTTGTTATTTACATTTGAGTGATTCTTCTCGGTATAATATTAAGGAAATCCGAGAGGAGATGTTATCCTATATAAGCTCGTCTGACCTGTGGTTTACTCAACGTTTACTTTGAGGTTTGCAACTGTGGTTGCTTCTGGTGCTGGCCAGCATCCTGTTTGTACAGCTATATTATCATGTTCTTATGCTTGAATAAACATTTAACATACGGTTAACGTTTTCCATGTTTATGAAAAAAAGTTCTGTAGTGCTAGGAATTTTTTCTTGTGCACTTGTGTGTGTTCCACTTTTCTTTTCCAATAAATTGCAATCGGCGAAAAGAACTACTGCTGGTGGAAGTTGGCAAATAAATCATTAGATTTTTCTTGTAGACCCCACTTAGCCACCACTGGTACTTACATACATCTAGCTGATTAAATCGCATAGATCTTTTTTCCAAAGGGGGTGGGATTAAGAGAGAGAAAAGCGGAAAAAAGGAAGGATATTATCGATGTTAGTTAAGTTATATTCTGTAAACGGTTTTGTATGTATAGTATTGATATTGGCAGGTAAAATTCACTGTTTTATTTGCATTAATCCTCAACGAATATAAATTTTCAAACAGTCGAATTAACTTTATCGGAATTACATGGAAAATCTGTTTTAATATCTAAAATTTTTAGGAAAAAATTAGAAGTTCGCGCAGTACGGAAACGTTTCCACAGTTATATATATATTTTTACCGTTTTTCGGTAACTTCACAGAAACTGTCACTCGCACCACCCCTCAAACATTCTTTTAGGCATGTAAGCTCCGTTTTCTTTCTTGAAAAGAACATTGATTTATAGAAATGGCGCCACTGTAACTCATCTCGCCCGTAATATAGTTTCCCCAGTGAATATTTTATGATAATTCTTATAAGAAAATGGTGTGCAGGATTGGTAAAGAGTGCAAAAAAAGACAAAATCTATATATGTATGTGTGTGTGTGAATTCAACGGATACGTTTTCTATTATACATTTTAAATTTATATTTATTTTCTTTTTATTCATCGTAAAATATTGTAACTGCATAAAATACTGGTATTGTATATGTTTTGAGTGTGTGAAATCGTTGAATTTTCTAACATACCTACAATCCAAGTTTGAAAATCGTATAAATTTTTAGTTTACTGTGTTATTGTACTATGAATAATTCAAATATATATGTATATAGGAACTAAAAACAATTTTCTATTTCAAAATTAAATAAACTAATTTCGGAGAAATTTCCAACCTACATACAATGAATAGTCGTAAGATAAAAGGGAAAAAATGTACCAAAAAGTTAAAAATTCCCATTGGTTCACTTAGTTCAAGTAGTTCACTAAAGAAGTGGCCCTCAAAGACATGTTTAAACAAACTAAAAACTCTTGTTGCCTTAATAGAATCAAGTAATCTAGAAAGCTCAAAAAGTCTGAAACTTTGGTTTCTGAAATGATGTTGCTTTTTATTTTTTTTGTTCGCTTTCTACGTATATAATATATATGTGTATTTACGTTGTAATGCATTTCAAAGTTATATTTGAAAAATATACAACGACTGTTGGTGAATTTCAGATGACATTCTATCCCACTCACAATTTTTTGGAATGTGACAATGCGGAAAAAACAATTTCCCGTCTAGTGGAATACATTAACTTTATGCACTTTTTTGTCATATAATTTTAATTCGTTTGATATTAATTTAAATTTTTCCAAACTGACCATTTTATTTTCTGTGTTGAAAGATGATTTCATTTAACAATTTCTGTACTAATACAAATTAGAATACTTTATAGGTAATTCGATATTAATTGGTTTTTCAATTCGGTAGCACGGAAAATTGAGGCAGAAATAAATTACCGGGAAAGAATAAAAAAAAACTGGTGGAGATTTTATTGCAATTATTTTTTATACACACGCGGCAGCCTACAAATACATAAAAGTTTTTCCTTGTGCGATCATAAATTATAACTTGGAGACTTGCATACACATTGAATTTTCTGATTTTTCTTTTTTTTTTAATTCCCCATCCAAACGCACACTATACTGTGGTGGTCACATATGGTCCAATTGACCCTATAACTTTTACCTCGTTGGCCACAACTATAAATCAGAAAAAATGGGGACCTAGGAAGCACTATATATACGTGTGTGTAGCATGCATGAATTAAATTCCCGTTGTTTTTTTCATCCCTATAAACTTTGCTTTCACATTTTGACATCTAATTCTTTTCACTATGTACATTGTAAAAAAAGGTTGTGCCTTTTTATTTTCTCCACTTACCGATTACGTGCATATTACTGGCCATCATTCGTGTGTAAAAATGCGGTGCATCCGATGACACTTCACATTTATATTTGCCACTAACTTCCGGTTGCACATTACGTAGTACCACTTCATTAGGATTACTTTTGCTCAACTATAAAATGAATGAAAATAATGTTGAAATAATAATAGATAATAAAATTCAACAACAACTTACATCTACATCAATTCCAGGCAATGGAAATACTTGGGTGCTCGGCAACTCTTTGGGGATGTATCTATAAAATTCCTTTGTCCCTTTATACCATTTCACTGTATAAAGATCATCCCCTTCCAGATCATATTTACACTGTAATGTAACTGTGTCCATAATTCTAGCTGCCATTGGTACATTTACAGTCACATCTTTTAAAGCTTTTGATCCGGCTGCAAAAAAAAACGTGAAGAAGAGTTATATAAAGAAAATTCTACATTAAAATGTATTGTTCTGGTGGTTGGGTTTTAGTTGGTGGTGTGAAAAGTTTTTCGCGTACTTGTCTCTTGAATGTAATATTTATGATGATATTTTTACGGTGTTGTTTTTTTTTTCGGTTGCTGTGAGCTTTAAAGCGGGTCCAAATATTCAAATATGTACTTAAATTTATAGTCATTTAACTTGTTAAATTTAGTTGCGACTTGAAATTTTAAATGTAAATTAAAGCTAGAAGATTAAATTGTTTTAAAAAGAACTTTATAAGCGTAATACTTTTTTTATACACACAGAATAATATTTGAATTAACTTATAGAAGTTAAACAAATAAATAAAGCAGATAAACTGAAATCGAATGTATTCGTATACAATATGGAAGAGGAAAAAGGATTTGCTTCATTAATTTAAAGTTTTATCTATAAAATGGGTTCTAGTTTTTATGAAGAAGGGTCTCGTTTTATGTGCTGTTTTATCTAGTATAAACAACTTGAACATAAAATTAATTTCTAAGTTAAAGTTGAGAAAAACCTGCGCTTCAATTTTAATTTAATTTCAAAAATATGTACGTAATATGTATCCAGCAATGGGAAAACATACATTCGAGGCAATATAACGAAAAAAAAAAGAGAAATATCCCCGCGAGTGACGATAAAACTCGCGCGTCGTCCTTATAAAAATAAAAACTTTTCAAACTACATATTTTCCAAAAGAAGTATATTGCTGAAACTAATCTTAAGTTGGTATATACGCCAAAAGAATTCTTTGATAGCTTTTTCCAGAAAAGATGATTTCTGACGATCTCGTAATACAAAATACTTATATAAGTTTATTACTTTCGGTGTGTTTTTATGTTCATGTAGTTTTTAGGTAGTACAGATTAGTTTCCTTTTTCTGTGGGTAGTGAAAATTGTAACAATTAGCAATAAATGCTAAATGAATTAAGTAATAATGTGAGCGAAGAACACAAACACAGACACTTATATTATTGCTATAGTAATAATTGTGAGAGAGTGTCGGTTTTAATGGGCAAATGGTTAAAACGTATTCCCAGGTCGAGTGTTCCAACATTATCCTTTGTAATGTGGCAGGGGATAGTAAGTAAACGTTTTAGAAATTGCCCTTTCCTGCGGGCTGATTACGTCTCCGGGATTCTCAAGATCACTTGGAGAGTTTCTTACTTATATACGCTCTTCTACTCTTATACAGCCCAACACACATAATAGTTACTTTAGATGTTTACACGAAATTACCCCGAGGCTATAAATTATTACAGATTTTACTATCGTTTTACCTACCCCACCGCCGCCACCAACGTTGGCAGTTAATGCAAAAATGTTGCAAAGAAAATACCTTTTAAATAAAATATAAACAAGAAAAAGGATCTCTTCACTCAGTTTTAATTATACTCGAAATCTAAACAATTTCCATAATATTTCATTCAAATTGATAAACACCACCCCGTATATAGACTAAGTGCTCCATTAATTTAATGTATTAAAAAAATGTGGATCAACTTGTCCAACAGATTTATGTTTATGGATTAATTTTTAATTTCTTGCAACAAGAAAAAAAATGATGCTTTTTTTTGAAAAAAAAATAAACAAGTAAACATGATAATGGTCTTGTATATGTACACGAATTCAAATTAAAATGTAAATCAGACAGTAGTGCGTCAGTGAGTAAAAAAACCAATTAAAATCATCTAATTGACGTGCCCTATACGGAGAGTTTTCGCTGAAATACCACAATGTGAAAGTTTTTCAGCCCCCAGACTTTGGTGCATGTTCGAACAAGTCCAATATTGTTGTAGAGGTTTATTTAGGTTCCAAAATAAGACAGCTGTCCAATTTCCAACAAACTTGAAACATTGTGTAGAAACCCGTTTATATTGATGTGCATAAAACTCACCCTTCTTGTTGGTGGTGCAGTTTATAGTGTGCTGAAAACTGTAACCATTCCATTTCGTGTATAGTTTTTCTTAAATGGGCCCACAGAAACCCCTGTATTGTGCACGTAGCAATCCTTTTTGTGGATTATGTTGGTGTTTTATGAATTTTATAGCTAGATTTTCTCATACTACCCCTATTCCAAACTAAACAATTTAAATGGACATGCATTTTTTACTAAAAACATACCACACACTATTGTGTTTATATATTAAAAATGCTGCCTTTTGTACTATATTTGTATGCATACAACAAACGAATTAAAATTGTTCAACTCTGTACATGTACAGTTGAAAAAAAAGGGATGGAAAATGCTATAGCATCAGCCTGAGATTCTTGATTACAATTTGCCTAAATGCGAAACTACTCTATTTCCAGTTGAGTGACACAAAAAAGGGAAAGATAGGAAAAGGGAAAGGGTTTTATCAAGATACACAAAATGAAAGACGTGCGGTTTTTCTATCAAATCGAATGTAATAAGAGAAAGCATTTTGTCCCATTAATTTCACGTTTTATCTATACATATATATATATAAAATGTTTTTGTTAACAAAATGGGCCCAGATTCCCTAATTAGTTAATGCCAAATCGCAAGCTAATTACACAAAAATTATACGGTGCTTAACGAGTTAGTTAAGAAAATCGTATAAATTATTCAGGTAAATTTTTGCGTGAAACAGGGGAGGCAAATATGATTTGGTACTACTGTTGAGGGGGTGGTAAAGCGTCTAAGAAAACGTTATACACCTTGTAAGCCCCTAACACGTTTAGAACAATTCAAGCAAGAGAGCTATTACCTAAAATGAGCTCGGCAATTTTCCTGCACATTGTTACGCATTTCTCAAATGGAAACACCACTATATAGGGGGAAAATATTGTGGTATGTTGGTACGAATTGTAGTATATATATGCATTTTATGTGGGGCTGATGTGTTGTGTTGTTATTTACGTTTGTATTATTGTATAGTATGTTTGCGGTTGTAGTTTTTCGTATAATAAATACAAACCAACATACAATTCAACCGGATAAATGTCTTTCACCCCCTTAGAAATGTATATGCATGTTTGTGTGGATGTTTAAACGAAATTTATATGCTACGTTTGTAGTTAGATGGAAATCTTGTTGTTAATTTTGTTAATATATCCCATCAGTTCGGTTTAAATAATTCATAAAAGATATTGTTTAAGTTTATAAACCGATACAATATCTTACATTGATGAAAATCACTTATTCATGTCAATATTTGTATTCGAAAAGAATGTTACCGCCTGGCCAAACTTGATGTTTCCTTTACCAAATCGTTTGGAAAAAATATATACGAAAGGATGAAGAAGAAAAATCATATGGGATTATTATGATTGATTTTTATTGCAACAATACTTATACAATACGTATATATAATAATAAAAAACTAAACAAAACAAACAATCCACTAAAACAATACACAAATAACAACTACGAGTATTAAATTTCTCTATATGGTTGTTTTACGAACAAAATTGTTTGCTTTGAAAATTTAATAACGTAATCAGCTCCACTCACACACAACAAAACTATACATACATATATATAGGAATTTATTATTTAATTATAAACATTAAAACAAACTACTACAATATAACTTATCTTCTGTTCGTTTAAAATAAACGTTATTTTGTTATTCAATTAATGGATATAATTTTGCAAAGTTAAAATTTGAAATGTACTTGAAAGTTTTAACAGAATCACAGTGAATATTATGGCGTCAGTATGGTGATGGTGGTTGGTTTGAATCAAGATTTATTACTTGTGAAAGTATATTACCCAGATGGCCATTATTACATGACCAAACATTATGTTTCAGTTGAGACAAGTCATCGGGAAATTATTGGAGTTTCAAGCAATAAATTTATGAAATTTACTATGTAACTTTCTTGTAAACTTTACCAGTTAACTTTTATACATATATAGACTATATAAAAGTACACAAACTCTAGTCGTTTAATTTATAAAATTCCACAAAAAAAATCTAATAATATGTTTCAATTGAAACGTTTTCGATAATTAAGTGTGCTCGTTCTTTCTGTGTCCAAAAATAATGTCTTCAACATTTGTTGCACGTATTATACAAGAGCATGTAACAGATGTTACTGTTTCGCGCTAGTTAGTTGGCATGTTATACCAACGAACCGGATGTTGCATGTCCGTTTATCTAACTGACCAAATAAAAACATTAAAGGTTTAATGAAGACTGAAGAGTAATAAGTGTTTTTAGCACGTGCATTCAAATATAGCATTTATTTTTACGAAATACATCGATCATTTAAAAAAAATTATATATGTATAATGAATTTATCATAAAATATTCTGATTTTGCACCTGTCATTTTTTTCCGGGGTATGATTTATTGCCACTTAATTCTAAACATATCCATATAAAATGTATTAATTTGATTGTTTCATATATGAGACGCCGGTCAGTTCAATTTAATACTTTTTAATTGAACGGCGCCTCATCCAAAACTTATTGCAGAATAAACAAACAAAACAGTGATAATTATCGATTCCAGACGCGTATATTGTTGAATAAATTAAACACGAAAATAGTTTCGAAGAGATAAACATCTTCGGAAGCAAACAAATTAAATTATTTACTTAAAAACTGTTTCGTGTGTTGATTTTATTTTGCTATTATATATAGTTTGATAAAAGAGAGAGTGTTTATTTAATCGAGGTTTAATTTAATTTCTCAGGTGTAAACGATTTTCCATCAAATATATAATATATATAAATTGAATGACTGAAAATGTATCTTCCTGTCGGCTTCTCCATCAGCTGAAGCTGACGAATGACATTCCCTTGGGGTTATGGAACTCCACTAGAGTGTGGGTGTCAGTTACTCTTCCCAGCTCTTGTGCCGAAAACTTGTCAGATTATAAATATACGCACATATACATCATTAGTTTGTGGGCACGTTGACAGCCATAACATTTCTGCAACCACTTTTATACTTCCGGTATGCATGCACCTATTTTCGTAACGATTCATTCATGTAACATTTTCGGATTAGCGGTTTTTTATTATTTTTGAATGTGTATTTTGAGATGTGCATCTGCACGATTATTCCATTCATAAACGCACTTGTTTGAAAAGTTTCGTGTGTACAAATTTGAAATTCTAATCTTTATTATACTGTGTGTAATTAATCCTTTTTAAATAATAATGAACGCACAGAAGAAGTATTTTTTTGTGTGATAAGGGCCGTTTATATTGTAATTTCAATTAATTTTCCATTCTATGAAATATTTTCTAAATATACAAAACTGAATTTGAGCGTGTGTCTGTTGGCAAAAGCTGTTAATTAGTTTGCTAACAATCACTCCTTAGCATTTAAATTGAGTTTTACAGTTTTCGAAATTATCAGAATATTCATTTTATTATTATGTCGTAACTTTTTCTACTAGTAAATATTTTATTATTAAATTTTGTTGTTATTATAGAAAGTTGTCAACTTGAAACAACATTAATAAATGGTTTTAGATGTATAAAAGTTTTCTAATTTAAACTAATACAGCTTTAATTCAATTATTTGGCTAATAATTATTACTTGAATAAAAAAATAACAATATTTGTGTCCAAACGGAAATTTATTGTTGATAAAAACATGGACCAGCTTTATTCTGTATTCTTGATGGATCTTGCAAAGTTTTTAGACGACAACAAGAGCAGAAAAGTTTCCACTTTATTAATATTATTTATAAGGGTATGTAGGATAAAAAAGTTTACCAGTTTATAAATAAAAATGTGATCACAACTAGCGATATATATTCCAATTTTGGTCTTATATATATTTACTGTGACACATATTTAATTTTACCTAACAAAAAACGATTCTTTTCCCCGCCATCCCACTTGGATTGTTTGTAAACTGAAGGGATAAATCAAATCATGATCGACAGTTTGTTGATTCAAGAGAAAGCATTGTCAGTTTGAATCAGTTTTCGGCACCTATTGATACGATGATGAATTGCCATTTTGTTACAATACACCTATGAATTCAGTTCCATTTCAAACGTGTATAAAACACAATGTTTTTTGATTTTTGTTGATATAGATTTGCAGGTCAATTGGCAATAAGAGATTTCGTGTTGTGCGCACAAAATTTTAACAACACAGACATTATTTTATTAATTAAATAATCAATATGATTGTCTGTGTATGAAAACAGGTGAATTAAGGACGTGACACGTTTAGTACAATACTTCATTATACATAACTATTGTTCAACAATACTTTATTAGATTCTCATTATATTTAGCTACAACAATTAAACGATAAAACGATTATATTATATGATGGGGATTGTAATGCCTGAAAACTTAATTAGAAATGCTTGTTAAACGATTTTTCCGAATTTGATAAACACGTTTTAATAAAATTTTTCTAATTTCAAAAATAGAACACGCTTTTAATCAAATTTTACAAGATATATGAATGACACTTTGATTTTGGAAAGTTAAAAGCAAAAAAAAGTTTTATACATTGTTTGTTTAATATATTTAGTTGTCTAGTGGACGCGTTCAGAGAAACATGTAATTAATACTTTCGTATTTAATAAAATTATTTGTTTAAATACTTCTGTACCAAACAAAATATATCGTTGTCGTCAAATTCGACTTTCTGGTTACGTTTGTGGGGTAGTTTACGAGTTAATTAAACGTTTGACATTAAATAGAGTGTAACGGTATCAACCCTGCTGTAAAAGATGTCAAAAATGTGCTATCACTTGAAAGTGACAAGACTAAGAGGCGTGTGCATCTCCTCCACTTGTACAACCTATAAAACCTATATCAAGTTGAGGCTGGCATTCGGAAAATGACGAATATATTCGTTGACAGATCCAACAACGCGTACACACTAACATCATTTCCATCAACGTTCCGTCTATATAGGGAAAAATCAATAAACGCGTTTTTTTCCAAGAGGAAAATACCTGTTCATAACATTTCAATAGAAAATGTGTATCAATTTTATTTAAAATTTAATTATCGATTTCGTTATGTATTTGATTAGAGCATAAAAAAGTATTTAATTAATTTTGCACGTAAAGTGAAAATCACTTTTTTTATTTTCTGGTTGCTGGTGGTGGAAAATTCAATACTATTTAATTTGGCACAAGATAGGTTAGTGTAAATATTTGAAGTTAATCTGTGTTGGGGGAATTAAACTATCAAAGAAGGTACATATATATATATGTATATATATTGTACTAAGAGAAATGCTACTAAGGGTAAAAGTTTTTCAAATTAGGAAACGAAATCAGTCAAGTGGGGAATCACATCTCCTGAACATTACTGCAAACAATAGAAATCGAAATTGGATCACTAAAAACAAAGACATTGATTAATGGAACTGGACGGTTTTCTGCTATAAAGTGCACACACATACAACCCTTTTTCCTCTCTTTGTCCAACACATATAAAGCTCCAAAGTGATTGATTGTAAAACAATGCCTAGGCACGATAATAGTATTTTGGCGACAAATAAATTCATAATTTCACTATGTACGAAAAGAAATCACATTAAATTGTCACAGTGAACGAAACGACACCATTTAAGCATAGTGTAAAATATATAGAAATGGTGTGTCGTCCATTTATATTGTAAATGTGTGTTGGTCAACGGTGGAGTACTGATAAAGGGTTGAATGAGTCCCAGGGCGGACCTTACATTGCCGCAATCGGGTTGTTATCTTGGAACAGAGACGCCACAGCTGCTTATTGTAGCCGTTGGTTGACCATTGTTCAACAGATCGACAAGTTAACGAGCTTAGTCTCACCACTATTCAACTATTATATATATAGGAAGAGGGCCAGCTTCTAATTATTGAACTTATGCGATCGTTGGATTATTTTCGATCTATTTTATATGAGGCGCCGATTAGGTCTTTGTTGTTTATACGAGAAAAAAAGTAAAAAGGTACAAAAGTTTCAGGAGAATTAGTTCATTACTAACAGATTATTTAATATAATAATTATACTCTGTATATATTTTTAACTTTTAATAAAGTCCTAATCGGCGCCTCATAATTTCATGTCTTATAAATTTTATTCAAATTAAATTTTACGATCAGAACATAATGTTTGGTCATCATAGATAAATGTCTTGTGTTTTTTTTTCAAACTGAAAATCCTTAAACATAAAACTTTATTGTGTTGACCCTAAAAAGATAATATATCTTTATCTTTGCACACTTTGATGAGTTGATAGTAGGAAAACGGACAAAATATCGATTCAATCTATATCATTTCAATCCATTATTGTTACAAAGGAAGAGCATTTCTCATCAAAATATATAATCTAATCAACTTTCGAAAGTTCGTTTTTTTTTTTGTGCAATTTTTAATTATTTTAAACGAAAACTTTTTCAATTTTCCTAAGGAAAATTATTATATTGAAGAAGTTAACAAAGTCTGTGTGTCGTGTTTTTACGTTTATTAAAATTAACTCAAAATATAATCAAGTCGAGTTGAAAATGTGAAAATTAGGCCAAAAAACAACTATACGAGTATAATATACAGTAACACATAAGTACTTAATAATGATTATACGTAATTATTATAACCAGGTTTCATTTATCTTTTAGGAGGGGTTCGTGTGTACTATATTAATGGGGGTGCTTTAATTTAATTATATTTTGCTTGATTTTAATTTCAACAATACAGTCTTTCGCTATATTACACTTTCAATTGGAAAATTTGAAAAGTTTTGTTTATATGCTATATAAAAATTCAATACTATTACAATTTATTTTTAATTACAAAACACAAATTCAATTTATTATTACAATTTAAATCTGTTTTAATATAATTAAATTGCTGTTTTCAATAAAATATAATCTAAAATGATGCCACATATAATCAGTTGAATGATTTTTCCATTGAATTAAAATCGTTTTTCCATTGCAGACAAACAAATATACACATAAAAAGCATTGGAAAAAAGTTATTCTTTTATATATTATTTTGATTTTCGAGTTTGTCGGCTACAAAATGCGGTTCAAACGCATTTTAATTAACTAGACACACAGAGGGTAAAAAAAAGTTTTCTAGAACAAAAAATATATAAATAATTCAGTCAATTGACTTTTCCTTTCAATTTATATCATATTCTTTTTAACCCTGAAAAGTTCTTTTCAACAAACACTCATTTCGTATTCGATGAACATCCAAACAACAAAATAATCTCATAAAGAAACAGTACTAAAGAGAAAAAATCTTGTTTACGTACAATTATTGTTATTACACGATTAAAAATGTAAAATACAACCAAGAACGATGATTAGATTGTTAAATATGACGGATTCTGAAGGCGAAAAACTGGATGGAACAAAGAAACAATACACATGGCGTTTAAATTTATGATAAAGCGAAGCGTTCATGCTGAAAAGATAATTATAATAATGTTGTTGGGTTTGTTTTTAGTTCCATACAACCCCCCAACGATACATTTGTATATTTCGTTTGTGTTGAAAGTGAACAAACAAAAAAAAAGAAACAAGGCAAGTGGAAGGCAAGGGAAAAAATCAACACACACACAAAACAAGAAGAGAAAAACATCTCAGCATGAGGTGGATGGATAGGGTGTGGTGGTTACACAACGAGTAGAAGAAAATTGGGAAAAGTAGCTGTCGCTATTTAGGGTGATGGAGCGTCGAAGCGTAAAAGGTGACGCCCGGGACTGTCTATGCATAACTAAAGGCATGAAATACTGAAAAGTATAGTAATGTGTGGAAGAAGAAGGCGCGACGCTTCTTAGTGAAGCACATCAATTTTAAAGAACAGGTGAAGAATTGATTTAGCATCTTCTGAGCGATGCGAAAATTGCCATATACCTATATCGAATCGAAAGTTGGAATGTGTTTCACATCAAATTCGTTTTCAGGCTTTACTGAACGTGAAATAATACGATTTTTAGTTTTCCAGGCGATTTTTATTACCACAACACTAATTGATGTTTGTTGGAAATTATGTAAACAATCATTTTTATTATATAATAAAAAAAAAACGGAGAAAAATAAACGAATGTTTTAAATTGCAAGCTTATCTTAATGAATAAGAAAGAGACTACTGAATTGTAAAAAGATTCAGTCAAGGATAAACAATTTTACATTCTCAAGTTGGATTTTATTCCACTTTTTATACGTATAAAACAAAAGCTCCGACTAAATTACGACATTAAATTCAATTCGTAACGAGAATGGAATGCAATCAACGTAATTTTTTCCTTAAGTTTGTGTTTACAAAATTGTTCATCAAAAACAAGAAAAATTTGTTTTATTAGCCAATTGGAAACGGATTAACTAGTAAAAAAATTGACAATTTCTATCAAGATGGAACTCTGTTATCTGTGTACGTATTTTATGAGGGATTAAAACGGAAAATTTCATTCCACACTGGTATAATAGTGGTATAGAAGGAAGATCTCCCCTTTCTAGTCCCAATGGACTATTTTCTGTGTTAAAGCTCAGTCGATAATTCACTCACTTACTCACATATCCCTCGGAAACACATACATACATGCATATAGAATTGTTAACAAAAGCGAGAAAGAGAAAGATGTTTCGCATATGATAAGATCGGAGGTGGAAAATGTTCAGCAATCATTCTAATCTTTAGTTTCACATCTTCTTTATTAGCTAGCATCAAATCAACGGTATAAAGTGTGAGTGTATGCAAGTTTATGTCACCAACAAACACACTGAATGCGAAGAAAAGCGCATAACAATCGTCCACCAAAAAAGAAACGTCATATTAAGTCAATTTACTTCATTTCCGGTTTGTGTGCAAGCCACTTACTAATCTTATTTTCTTTTTCCTGTGTTGGAATGAAAATAATGTCACTTAAATTTAACTCTACTGTCAGCTTTTTTGTTTTCAAGTGAATTAAATGGATTTTTGTACAAAAATGATTAGACTTGGTTTACCCGGGTTTACCGGAGCTTTTTTCATTCAAAAAAACAAAAAAACATAAAATAAAAATAAAATCGAAACCGCAATGCTCTTGTCAATAGCAATAATAGTCTAGTAATTTCATTTATTCGGTCTGTATTTCCGGATTTTTGCTGGGAAATGGAGTTAAATTTTTTGTTAAATGTAAATATGGATGGTGGTTATTTATTGTCCCAAAGGACGGTAAATTTATAAAAAATAATTTGCTAGAGAGCACTTTAAATATTTTTCATTTAAATTAATTCACCACAGTTTTGTGTAAAAATTTTTCCCACCTATAAAAACAATTTTTATAAATACACAAGTTCTTTTTTCTGTTTTGTTTCTATAGTTGAATATTTTATCGGAAAAGTTTTCACGACATATTTCCATAATAATGAAACACTGTTGCAAGTTTTTCTTGTTTTTATATAGATACACACGTATATTAAGTGTGAGTGGTTTCATTCGAATCTTGCGAATAAAAAGAAACAAACAAAATATTTAAATGAGTGACAAGGGTGCCCCTCTGGATGGCATCACTTTGAAAATTACATTTTTTCGTGCGCCACAAATTCGTCTCTCTTTTCTTCCATTGCAATAAAACTGTGTGTAACAAACAAAGCAATTTAATGGCACCTTAATGTAGTTCGAAACGAAAAGTAGAAGAGAGAATATTATATTATATTGTCGGAAACATTTTCTGGCGCCACGAACTTTCAATTTCTTTTCTTTTTTTGCTTATATATACGTTATATAGTTAGTTGCATTAATAAAGTTGTGATATTAGATTAAAGTAGCATTAAAATGTGCATTATAAACGAGAGGAACAAAGAAAAAACCGAATTAAGCTCAACGTAATTGTTTTTTAATTAGTCGAAAATGTATTCGAAAAAAATTCATTAGTTTTTTTTCCGTGTTAAAGTAATAAATAAAATTTCCATGAAAATTACATTAAAATTATTATTGTTTTATAGTATTAATGAAAGGGCCAGTGTGTGTAACTTTAACCAATTTCATGTAAATTAGTGCCGGGGCCCCATTTTACCTAAGCCATTTTACCGTTTTAGTGAAAATGTTGATATAGTCCTACAAAAATATTTGTACGATTACTTTGGAATAATGTTACATTATGTTATGTTTTGTACTGACCCTTTGTATTAGATTTATATTTTCATTTTGTTTACTTACACTTATATACAACCCGTTGATACCTAAAAACCAAACACACCCCCTCACAACAATGAAATATTTCAAATAAACTCTGGTTACCAACTTTATGAGGTTACCTCACTGTAAATATGAAACTTTTTCCTTTATTTATTCATTCTTTATACACAAATTTCTACACCATAATTAATTTATGCTGTATAATATTGAAAATTGCTGAAATTTTCTATAATATTTTACATAATTTTAAAATCAACGATCAGATACTCGATAATTCGTTGAGCAGATCGGTTTTTGCACCGATTGCAAAATTGGCTTCAAAATCATTTCCATATACAGAATATCAAAGTACGTACATATATAACCAGGCAGCCGGGGAGGACCCGGCAACTACATATTTTGTTTGAAAAGGTGTGGAATTTGTCATAGGTAAACATAGTATAGGTGTAGTCCTAGGAAAACTAGCTAGTCCTACGTAAACCTAGGTAGTAAGTAGTGGAACTTTGTCTAGGTTTATATAGCTTTTTTAATAGAATATT